>VUQG01044971.1:25247-40247 GCA_015106755.1 Etia nguti | reverse complement strand
TGACCTTTCCAACAATACTCCTCTGGGTCAGTAGAATCCCCTCTGAGTCAGGCTACCATTATACTCTATATCTACTATTATTCCTAATGATAGTTTCATTGATTGTGTGTGTGTGTGTATATGTACACACACATACGTACACACACACACACACACACACACATATTATTTTTTATATATATATATATATAAAAAATAATATGAGAGAGAGGCCTGGGAGCTTGAGGGTCCTGCGCAGTATCTTAGCTGTTCCCAGGACTGTGCTCTTCTGGACAGAGATCTCTGATGTTGTTCCTGGGATCTCCTGGAGCCACTCGCCTAGTTTGGGAGTCACTGCACCTAGTGCTCCGATTACCACTGGGACCACTGGTACCTTCACCCTCCACATCTTCTCGAGCTTCGTACTTCTCCAGCTTTTCGTGTTCCTTCTTAATGATGTTGCTGTCACTTGGTATTGCTACGTCTATCACTACGGACATCTTCCTCTGCGTTTCCATCACTACTATGTCCGCTTCGTTTGCCATCACCAGTTTATCTGGCTGTATCTGGGATTCCCACAGGATATTAGCTTGGTCACCCTGGGGGGGCATCTCCCATTTTGACCTCAGGACTTCCAGGCCATACTAGATGTTCCTGTATACTATGACGGCCACTTGGTTATGGTGTTCCATGTATGCCCTGCCTGCTAGCATCTTGTACCCTGCGGTTGTGTGCAGGATTATCTCAGGGGCATCTTTACACAGCCTGCACCTGGGGTCTTGCCTGATGTGGTAGACCCCAGCCTCTATGGATCTTGTACTTAGAGCTTGCTCCTGTGCTGCCATGATTAGTGCCTCTGTGCTGTCTTTCATTCCAGCTTTGTCTAGCACTGGTGTAATTTCTGGATGTCAGCCACTTCCTCTATCTGCCGGCGGTACATACCATGCAGGGCCTGTCCTTTCATGATGGTTCTTCTCCTTCCTCTTCTTTCTTGGGTTTCTGCTGCCTGAGGTATTCACTAAGCACACGGTCGGTTGTGGCCATCTTCCTGATGTATCCATGGATGTCCGTTGTCTCATCGTGGACAGTGGCTCCAACACTAACTAGTCCTTGGCCTCCTTCTTTTCTCATAGCGTATAATGAATCGATTAACAAGATGAGAATTTAACAGAACAGGCATTGGTGTTACTGGCACAGCTGTAAATACACTAAATGTGGCTTATCAAGAGTGAAAACAGTCCGAAGCAAATGCACTGATTACTTCTGTTGAATTATTGCTTGCTACAAACTAAATATTTCAAATATTTTAGTAAATAACACCAAATCATAGATCTCAGCATATGTTTTTTAAGGATTTAATTATCTCATCGAAAAAACCTGTCATGGGATTGCACATCAACATGAAAAGCAACAGAATGGTGTCACTCTGTAGAAACAAATCTGTGTGCAAATAAATGTGTTCTTGTCTTACACTTTTTCCCTTAGCAATCAGCTGCGGCCATCCAGGAAGCCCCATATATGGCCGCACGGTGGGGAACGGCTTCAATCTCAACGATGTGGTCAGCTTTGTTTGTAATCGGGGTTATGAAATGGAGGGGCCTGCACGTGCTCAGTGCCAGGCTAACCGCCAATGGAGCCACCCACCCCCAACGTGTAAAGGTGGGGAGAAAAGTTAAGTGTATTCACCCCTAACCTTATTTATCCCCAACCTTTAATACCACCTTAGTCTCTTTCTTTATTTACAGTTAGTGCCTTCTCCAGTAGCAACCATCCTCATTTATCCCCATCATTTGAATCCACCTCAACTCTACCTCTAACTTTCTTAGCAGAAAACTTACATTTCTTGATAAAAACAAATCTTTTTTCGATGATGTTTTGAGGTAGATTTAGAGCTCAACATATCTCTAACCTGTTCATGGCTCCAGTCTCAAGAATAAAAACTTGTTTTCAGTAAGCCATTAATCTCATGCCCTGATTGTCCAAATAACAGTCAGAGCAACTAGAATAGCTTCACTCACACGAGTTTGTACACAAGCTATCGGCCTCCTGCCCAGTTTACAGAATGAAGTGCCAATGAATTGGGTAAAATTAAAATGCAGCACATTGATAACAAGCCATAACCCTGCTTGAGTTCTGGATCCATTACAGACAAACCTGCCTGACCACCATCTCATCCTTTAACATCTACTGCATTAACCCTTCTAAACTCCATCTTTGATATTTTGTTCCTTCTTCACCATGTCCTCCTTTCGTCTGCCTTATACTACTCTGCAGAACCGCTTTCCAAACAGGGAAAATTAAGAGGGGGAAGAGAGATTGCCCTCTCTGGTGCATGCCAAATAACACATGCTTTTCTGTCTCTGTGTCCGTTTGTGCTTGTGTGTCTCTGTGTATCTCTGTGTATAGTGGTCAACTGCTCTGATCCAGGTATCCCAGCCAACTCAATCCGGCAGAGCAAAATAGAGCATGGCAACTTTACCTTTGGCACAGTGGTTTTCTATGACTGCAATCCTGGGTATTACCTGTTTGGATCACCTGTACTGACCTGTCAACCTACTGGACAATGGGACAAACCTCTCCCTGAATGCATAGGTTAGTATCGTTCTCGCTTCCTCACAATCTTTGGAAAGACAATATTTTAGCAAAACTGGTTTTGGAATTTATTGAAATGATTCTTGAATTTTTTTTTCTTTTTGTTGCTTTTTATATGTTACTCTTTAGATTCCCTTAAAGCCTAGCAAGCAGTGTCATGTCAGCTTTTTAATCCTTAATCCTTGCATATATTTTTAATCTGTCCTTAGTTCTTGACAGAAGTAGCTGCACCTCCTCTCACAGAGCTTTGCTGAGTAAAAATGAACCGTCCATTGTTTTGTTCATTTCTCTCCTCTGTGGATCTCTAGTCGTAGATTGTGGTCATCCCGGCTCTCCCCCAAACGGTGTGCTGAGCGGAGATAAGTTTACATTTGGTTCAACGGTTAGATATTCTTGTCTGGGCGGAAGACAGCTGAAAGGAGAATCATCCCGGACTTGTCAGCTCAATGGGATGTGGAGTGCCCCCATGCCATTCTGCTCTGGTAAGCATTTTAACCTCTGTTGAATATACAGACTTTTACGTCCACCCTATCAGAAGGACAAATATATAGATAGGAGTTGTAGATGAAAATCGAGACGTCTAAACATGCAGACCCGAAGTGTGGAGAGCTTCATGCTTTTATATCCAGCAGACACACTTTCCTGAACCTTTCAGTCAGGGATAATGGAAGGGATGGGTGAACATAAGGAAGGAAGGCTTGGCACTAGAAAAGAGAGTGTATCACTATCTGTCTGTTAAAAGGGCTCCGGAGATTAACTTTACCCCACACTTACAGTCACCTCAGTCGTGGACTCTTAACCATGTGCATTTCTCTTCTGGTCATCTAATCATGACCCGGTTTCATGGTGTTTCCGAAATGTTTAACCTGTTTTTATGAGTGATTCTATGATATGATCAATACAGAGTAGTAAAGCAGGTAGGTTCTTAAAGTATATATTCAAATACTGAAATATTTCAGCTTATCTCTAGTTTTGCATTTTCTCAAGCGTTAGCTGTGTTTCCTTTTCTACAGCGAGTGGATTTTATTACAACGTTATGGAGTGTAGCTGCAACACTCTCATTGTTCTGTAAAGTGCTTTACACAAGCCTGCAGTCCCTGCTGTATTTGCTGTATATGCATATCTCACTACTTACTGGGCTAGACCGTCTCTCCAGACAGAAAGCCTCCTTACCTTCCCTCATGTGTAAACAAACCATCTAAGTTATGTGACACTCAGTTGGCCTGCTGGGGGCATGATTGTGGCTCTCCAGACTGAGAGGCTCCCAGCTGCCGCTTATATAACAAACTGAGTGAAAATGCATTCCAGACGAGTTGACTAAGAATACATTGTTATTTACAGCAATTGCCCAGGGAGACTTGGGGGTGAGGCAGGGTAATAGTTTAAGAAGCAGTGATTCATGTCTTCACCTGGCAGGTCCATACCAAAGATCTGCAGACATGAGGGTTCAGTCCACAGCAGCACAGCTTGTTCTGTTATTCTGCCTGATGATAGCTGATGAGATAACGCATATATGAAGTGATGCTGTTTGTGATATTTGATGGTATTTCCAGGCTGTGAGCGTAGAGCTACTTGAGACTTGGCTCTCTAAGATCTTAGATTTGCAAATTCAATTCAAAAGCTGACCTTGCCACTTATCTTGAATATTTATTTATTAGGCCTATGAAATGAAAGACCTTGGCTTTTGCCATGCTGAAAATAACAAGTTGTTATGCCACAGCTTCTAACAAAAGTATTCAAACAGCCTATGGTATTCTAATAATCAGCATTCAGATGCCAGGGAGAGTTTCAGGCTGCTTGGAATTTATTTATTAACAGTTCAGAGTTGGCTGAATTTGTATAATTGAACATGGCTTGGGTTTCATTCTGAGCCAAACTGTAGTTGTCTACCATCTGCAGAACCTTTAAGCAATACCTGAACATCTTAGGATTTTTACACTTACATCCTCTCATGCTGAGAGCTAGAGGAGATGTTTTTAAACCACTCACAGGTTTGTCCATTAAATATGAAGCTATAACTGGGAAGGCTGGTGAAACAGCTTTTCTCCCTTCAAAGGTTAAACAAGCCTCTAACCTCCAGAACCTAAAATACTCAGTTATTAATATGCCCTCTACTGTTTGCTCAATCTGAACAAAAACCTAAAGTAAAAGAAAGGTGTGATTTCACAGGGCACTGAGTGTAGGTCACAAATAGTCACTTTTACTCTTAAATCTTTTTTTTATATTGAACAAATGAAATACTGAAATGCTGTATTAATTCATCCTTAAAGGTGCTGGCTGGATTTCATTGAATTTGGCCAGAGTCAGACCAATGTTTATCCTGTTTATCCCGAGTCCTTATGCTAAGGAATTAGCTGAAGGCTATAAAGAAGAGTGCAAAGCAAAAAAATAAATTTCACAAAATGTTGAGCTATTTCATAATCTGTACTTACTGGAAAACTACGTACCTTCATCCATCCATCCAATAACCCATCCATCCAGCTATCTATTTTCTGCTGGTTATGCAGGGCCAGGTCACGGGGGACTAGACCTCCCTCTCCCTAGCCAACTCCTCCAGTTCATCCAGGGGAACACCTAGGCTTCCCAGACTAGCCAAGAGTTATAATCTATCCAGCATGTCCTGAGTCTAACCCTGAGAATTCCTCCCAGTAGGACATGCCCAGAATATCTCACCCAAGAGGTGCCCAGCAGCAATCCTAGTCAGATGAACGAACCACACTTTTTGATGTGGAGGAATAGCAGCCCTACTCTGGTCCCTGCAGAATGACTGAACTTCTCACCCTATCTCTAAACACTCCTTTTGCCCAGTTGTATCTGCAATCTCATTCTTTTGGTCACTACCCAGAGCTTGTTAGCATAGGTCAGGGAGGGGATGTAGATTGACTGGTAAACCACAACCGACCAGTACAGTGTCCACATCACTGCACATGTGGCCTGTTTCCATCTCCTGCTTCCCTGACTTGTGAACAAGACATTGAGATACTTAAATTTCCCCATGTGGGGCAGCAACTCGTCATCTGATGAGTGTGCAAGCTACCCTTTTTCCAGCTGTGAACCATGGTCTCAAACTTCGAGGTGCTAGTTCTCCAGCTGCTTTACACTTACCTGCAAACCACTCCAGTGCGAGCTAGAGCCTGCCATCTGATGAAGCCAAGAGAACCACAACATCTGCAACAGCAGAGATAAGATCTCAAGGCTACCAAAATGGAAGCCTTCCACCACTTGGCTCCACTTGGAAATTTTCTTCTTAAAGATTATAAAAAGATTTATTTTTAATTAAAACATTTTTGTCGAAAGGTTTCATTTGTTCAGGTTAGTAGAGTAAGTGTATGCAGATGTGCAAGACCAGTGATTGACATTTTAAAGTCACCTGAGGGTCTGAGAGAGAGTTTTTCCAATCCTGTATCCAAAAATAAACGTACACACATGTGCACACAGCCTCTGTAAAGCTGTACCACACTGGTTGTGAGACCGCCTACTCCTGACTTTGGACCCACATCTGTTGGTGTGTGAGTGTCCACTGGAAGTTGTAAAAATGGGAGTACAGTGTCTCTGATGTGTGTACTGCAAATGTAGCAATTCTCTTCCTTTCCCTTCTGTTGTTACATTGTTACCTGCTATTTTGTCAAGTTTCTGAGGCAAATAACAGAGAGTTATTGAGTAGAATATTATTTATTTACATCTGAGAAACCGAGTTTAAAATCCTAAGGCATTACAAAAGATGTTATATCATCAAATGTTGTGTCTCTGCTACGTGTAAGCTCAATTTAGCAGCAAGCCTCCAGATATTTGTACTATAATACAAACAGAGCCAATGTGAATTGAGGTTATTTTTTTCAGAAGTATGAGTCAAAACCACAAAAACACCGCAGATACTTGTACACTTTGAATTAATTGTCAACAATAAATGTGAATGGAGTCTAAAAATTAAAAATGTAATTAGCAATCCAGTTCTAACAAACATCAATCAAGTTATGATATTATTCACACTCGCACATAATCCGGTGCAATTTTTAGACCGTTAACAAAATAGGCAGTGCTGATCAGAAATGTTTGAGCAGAAATATATTAGTCCAGGCCTTGGTATTTGTGTGATAATGTGAGCTTTTGTGTGTGAAAGTGTGTGTTCCCAGGAGTGTGCTCTGCTTGTCAGACACAATTTGCTGACCAGGCGGCTCTACAAGGACATAGCTAGGATCTCTCGCGCACACTCACACAGACAAACACATGCACTGCTGCCTATTTACTCATCAGCACACATCTACACACATGCATATGCACAATCTTAAGGCACACTTTTCACACATCTGTATGCACCCCATTGATATTTATAAGCAGCCATTAGATATTTCTTTTAAAATCCTTTGTCCAGTTTGCAGTTTTATTTTCCTCACTTAATCCTCACACTGCAAATAATGAACCAAAGTTGTTTATTTCCATTTCTTTTCTTTGATAATTTGGAATCATTTTTGAAACACAGCTCATTATACCGATAGTGTGTACTGACTCAAGGATTAGCATCTATAAGTATAATCCTTAAGTCAGTGCAAACCTGTGAGGGACCTAAGTCTGTATCCTTTTTTGTTTCCATGTAGGTGACACTACTGGTTCGTGTGGTGACCCTGGCATTCCCTCTCATGGTTCAAGAGAACAAACAGATTTCAGGATCCGTTCTAAGGTCTACTTTTCCTGCTCAGAGGGATATGAACTTATAGGTTCTTCAGAGCGGATGTGTTTCCCCAACGGGACCTGGTCGGGCACTCAACCCTTCTGTAAACGTACGAGGATACTTCTAATTGATTTAAATCTATCCTAAAATGGCACCTTGTCAATTATTCAATTATTATGAACCCAGGCGTGTTTCAATGTGTCCGTTGTCTTAGAGTTGACACTTGATGAGGTCCACAGGATTTTCTCTGTCTTATTCCTTTTCCATTTCTCTGCCCTGCAGCTGTTCAGTGTGGTAACCCTGGCACTCCCAGTAATGGCAAAGTATTTCGTTTGGATGGAACAACATTTTCTCACTCTGTCATCTACTCGTGCATGGATGGCTATCTGCTCACTGGTCCCACCACCAGGCAGTGTCAAGCCAATGGTACCTGGTCAGGCACACAGCCCAACTGTACCAGTAAGTTATCTGCTTTGATTTGACTAATAGGCTGATACATATATAAGTACTGTATAGTACATTTATTGGTGTATTTTCAATATTTTGTCCATGTAATCATGAGGTGACTTTGAAGAGTTTTCAACTGTATGTAATAATTACACTCTATATATGTAATTGGTATATTAAATCTCTTGCAATACCCTGAAAGTCTGCAACCAATAAATATCACCAAATTCTAGGTGTGAGATTAGAAAGCACAGGCGACACTGTTTTATGTCCTCTTTTAAATTATTATGCCACAGTATAGGAGTAAAGAAATGAGCCTTAAATCTTTATATTTTTACTGCAGACAACTGAGTGACTTGAATAACCTTGATCGTTGTTTATTTGAGTTAATTTGCTTATTGAATTCTGTGGGAAAAATCTCCAAGAGTAAATAGCCATAAAACGTAACCTTCTGTCCCCATATGAGATATAAGCAAAGCTGTAGTTGAAAAAGTGGAATTTACTCAACAGATAAGTTGTTTTTTTAAGTTTACTAGAATAATTTGTGTTATTTCAATTAAATACTGTGCACTCCAAAAAATGCTTTGGAGGTTTACTTTAAAAAGTTATGTCAAGTGGTTCCACCCAACAATGTTAAGTAATTTATAAGAAATTGACTGTTTTACTCTAAAATGTTGAAGACTCAACAAAAAGCCACTGAGTTAATTTGCCAAAAGACAGTATTTTGCTGAAATGTAACAAATGGCTCAAAACATAGCCAAAAACAATAATGTACTAAAAGAAAATGCCTCTAACATATTTCTATATATTGTGTCCAAAAGTAAAGTACTTCTCGATAATGGGACATCACAGAGAATTCCCATATTGTATTAACGCTTTCCAGTATCCAGATATGCAGTAGGATAAAAAAAAAGCTTAAATCAGAAATGCTATAAATTCTTAGATATGGGTTCCTGGATGAAAAAAGTATATAAGAATACCTGATTTAAAGGAAATGGCTTTTACAGTAGACTACCCCACATCTATTAACAGGCATGACACTATCTGGGGTGGGTTTAGAAGCATTTAAGCTGCCTATTAGACTATGAAGGACAGTGCCTAAAAAGTACAGTCTGGGGAATCCTAATGCTCCTTAAAAGAGTCCCAGGACAACCTCAGCCATTTTTAATATCACTGTTGTTTCATTCATGAGAAGTGAAACCCACACAGAAATGTGATGAGATCACACAGTCTGATCCGGAATTCGCTATCGACTGCAAACTCACCATTTTCAAGAGAAGAAGCTTCATTGTAGATAATTACTTAATTTTAGTCCCTCTAGTATAATATAGCAGTATTTTAAAACTAAGATTCCCGAGGCATCATTTTCTGATATTTTCATCTAGATTTAATCTGATCTGGACTTCAGGCCAGGAATATTTTTCACACTTCACCTTTGCACCCTAACTTACCTTTCCCCTTTCTTTATCTGTTAGTTTATTACATCTGTCACCTTTGGTGTCTTCTTTCTCTCACTTTTTATTGTTAAATTACCTGTATGGAAAGAGTCTAGATTAATGAATAGTAACAAAATCAAAATGACCTTGTACCATAGCATGACCTATAAAGTAATTTTGATCTCTATCTCATGTTATCCACTCTGACCCCACTTGTCCATCTCCATAGTGATAAACTGTGGTGATCCTGGCGTGCCAGCTAATGGCCTTCGCTATGGAGAAGACTTCACCATTGGTCAGAATGTTTCATTCCAGTGCCAACCGGGATATAGAATGGAGGAGGATGGGTCGCCTGTGAGGATGTGCACCCAAAATGGGACTTGGAATGGAAATATGCCAATATGTACAGGTAAATTACAGTCAAACTCTTAACTCTGTTCAAGCCTTAAATAGTACTTATACTGCTATTACACAATAGCAAAACAGACCCTTTATATTGCTCTGTTCCATTTCAGATACTCCCATTACTACACATCCTACTATCTCTATGTCCCATTACTATATATGTACAATTTATATAATATACGTAGCGCATTACTAGCATGTTACAAATACTACATGTTTAATTGTGTCGTGCATAAATATTGTTGAAGCTCTGACTGTAAATTAAAATACATGCAGAACCTAACAATATCAATACATAAAGCTAGCTCGCTAGCCAGCATTGGCATTGCTATAAGCGCTAAAGTATATAAAAATTGTTTGGTGGTCCCTTCATTTGTGCTTTGCAGTAATGATTGTAACAATTACTGCATATAACTATAATCCTTAAAGTGAACATACTGATGCAGTTTAATACATGCCCGGCAACCTGCAGTCAATAGGGAAAAACTTGTATTCTCCTGCTGGATGGCGAGTGGTTACTAAAGTTTGCAAAGATGATATCACACCAGAAACCTCCTTGTAATTGCTTTGGTTGCTAACAAATTGCAGGGTTTGTAGTTTGTATAGAAGACTGTGCCTTGTTCACAAACACTCGCTATTTACTCACCAAGCTGTAGTTAAACTTGGATAAGTTCCACTCATCAAGTGGTAGTGAAGCTGTAAAAAGTTTTACGCAAACCGGAAAAAGGGACGTTTGCAGTGCAGCACCATATACTAATTTCATGCTAGTGACTGTCCGCCACCACTTGCCAACCAGACTAAAGTCTAGCAAACGGTGGTTATCAGACAGTCACTCACCAGGCCCTAAACAGTATGACTGTTTTATCAGTTGTTGATAGTAGACGTATGGTCAGGCTTGGATGAATAGGGATTTAAACAGAGTGTCACCTACAATGCAGCTGTTTATGTACACAAGCCTCACATGATAAATTTAAACTGAATTGAATGTAAGCAGTTACTGGATGTAATTGGAAGTCTGGGAAGTCCAAGATAAGAAGATGTTTATGTACACCTTGTACTAAAACTATAAACTTATTTTTTAAATCAGTAGTTGATCGACTACTAAAACCAAAAGTCTTATTTTCTCAAGTGATTTTACAGTGCAGTCATGTTAACTAAGAAGGAGCATCAACTGCAGCTGTTCTAAACACAACACTTTTCCCGCCTCACTCTCTTTCCTAACCCTTCCCCCTCTTTTTCCCCCAGCTGTGACCTGCTCGGCTCCACCTGCCATCAGTAATGGGGTACTGCAGGGCAATGACTTTGAATGGGGCAGCAGCGTGAGCTATAGTTGTTCACCTGGATACGAGCTCTCATTTCCAGCTGTTCTGACCTGTGTCGCCAATGGCACCTGGAGCGGTATGCTCCCGCAGTGCTTACGTAAGCATCACGTTGAACTTTGGTTGTAAGGACACATCAATTACACCAATCACAAATGGAGCAAAATCTACTTTTGTCCTTGAACTTCCAAGAAGTTGAGTGCATTCACTATTTCTAGCACCACAATTGAAATGGGACTTTGTGTGTTTGTCTCCGTGTTTGCAGCCAAATTTTGTGGTGACCCAGGGACTCCAGTAGGTGGTTTCAGAGAGGGACGAAGTTTCATCTATCAATCAGAAGTGTCCTTCAGCTGTGCTCCGCCTCTCATACTGGTCGGCACAGCAACTAGACTTTGTGAAAGCGATGGCACCTGGAGTGGAACGCAGCCGCGCTGTATCGGTAATCCATTCATATTCACTTGACAACCATAAAAAACATTCAGATCATTGAAAAATGGTAATTAGGAAGCAAATGTTTGCTTCCCATGTCTCCAGTTGTAATGCAATTTGGTTTAGCTCGTGAGAAGACATGGTGCTTCTACACAAATGCATTCTAGCGCTGAACTTTCCTAGACATCACTCGGCAAAGCTGTAGAAGGCCCATACAGTCAGAGAATGAACGGTCTTTAACCTGCGAGCTTCCTCATACAAAGTCAGTGTGACATCCAATTGTGTGCACATGAGAACAGAGCATTTGATAGAATTCACAGCGAGATAGTGGTCGTCATCTGTGCTACCTCCTGCGTGCTCTAACAAGGCAGCTCTCTGGCCAAAAACAAACAGAGTATTTTCAGTAGTGAGAAGTCAGCTGACATGTTTAACTCCTTTTCTGAGCTACATGTGGCAAAGAGTGGCTTCAGGCAATGTCCTGACCTGACATTTCCTGGAGTCCATCTGCTCTTGTTAATTATTTTAGTTTAGAGAAATTTATAGGCCTGCTAAACTTCATGCACTTGGCTGATATGTGAACTCTATAACAGGGTGTTAAATATTTACTTTTATGCTCCTGATCACTCAGTTTTAATTGCCGCAAGGTAGCAAAATGACTTTAGGTCTTGGTTAGAACTGGCTGTTGTTAGACTATAGCCTCTAATTGGCACAATTTTGCTTTTAAATAATGATCAACCTTATGAATGAGTAAGTAAACAGGGAGGCTAGGAAAACCCCTTCTGCTTTAAGGTTTTAATATTTAAACTGAAACTTGGTCTGTATCTAACAGGTCTACAGACAGATGCAGTGCTGAGACCCATAGAATGCTCTACACTGTATTTCTGAATAAATGTACAAGTTCATGAAAAAACCACCAGTGTTACTGTGCCAACTAAGTCTTCAACATGTTTAAAATACAATACCAAGGCCTATAACCTCTGCCAGAAGTTTATATAAGATTTTACTGATTGCTTTTTAACAGTTCCTGACTTCATCATCAATCATTTATCCCCACATGAGCTGGAGCACAGCCTAGCATCCCCAGGCAGGGGTGTCTTACCCACTTCAAAGTCAGGGTTAAAATTAAAAGGCGGTGTTGGTTTAGCCAACAGAGCTTCCAAACTTCTGAGTGAGATTTCTCAAGAGGTCACTCTAGTAAAATGCATATCGTCTTTTTAAATAACATATCAAAGTGTAATATTACAGACTTGTTTTTAATGTGGCCCCTTTGCAGTTCATATGTTTCCTTTTTGATTAATAATAATCATTAATACAATGACTTGATGTTACTTTTTTTTTTCGTTTGCTGGCTATTCTAGTGTTTTTCTGATAGCCCCCTGCCTAATGATCATGACAGTTAATGACCCATCATTATGAACCTGACAGCCTCATTTTTGTTTATTCAAGAGTATGCTGTGCTGAGCAACTGCTGTTCTTTAAAAGTTAGTGTTACATCGACTTATTGGAATAGCAATGAATAGTGACTCATTTGAGACGATCTTAATAAATGGAAGGGCAAGAGTACCTTAAAGAAAAACTTGAATGTAAGTGAAAATATCTTGTTCCCAAGATGCAGCTTTTTTCACAGTTTTTGGCTCTATCCTGTATCCTGTACCCCGTCCTGTGTCTCAGTTAGAACAAAAATGATAACCCAGTGTGTCCATAGTGATCTCTGAAAATAATCTGTCATGTCATTTTCCAGTTGTTCTTTGGCCTACCTATTCCAGTGGACTCTCTCCCAAAGGCCATTTGCAAGCATGCCATGCAAACATATTGCCATATTTTTTCTCTGTCTGACTGTAACAATGAACACTCATTTATATTACGAAACTACAGCACTGTGCAAAAGTCTCAAGCCACCTGTCATTTCGTTATATTTTCCTGGAAATAGGTGCAGTGTTTTATTAAAATATTTACAAGAATACAGGGAAGTAAAGTTTATGTGTCAAAACAGAGAGTGAACAGCTCTGATAAGCTTGAAAGTCACTATTTGGTATGAACACCTTTTTATTCTTCAACACAACTCTTAGGCAAGCTTCCTTGTCATTTCTTTAAATAGTCTTCAGGAATAGTTCTCCAGGCTTCTTGAAGGACATTCAAAGCTCTTTTTTGGATGTTGACTGCCTTTTTTTCCAGGACAGAGCATCCACTTTCTTCTACAGACAGTGTAGACACTCACTATATAAGACCCGTTGTCCACTCATACATCAGCCTTGAGTGTCACCCTTCCACTGACACCATTTCTGATGAGGCTTCAGTGAACAGTAGATGGATCAGCTGAAGGTCCCCTCAGGCCTTGGCTGTATTTTTTTTCCTGCTTCTTAAGGACATGACTTGCAGACGTTGTTCATCTGCTATAGATTTTTTGTCAAATAAAAAAGGTTCCTCAAACTTTTCAGGAGCTAATAGCTCTTTGGGAATTAGTTTGTTTGTGCAAAAATACTGTTTTATTCCGGTCAAATTGTGTTTAAATTTTTCATAGATTCAACCAAAGAAGGTGAAACAAATTATGTATGTTTTGCGATCGGCTGATCATAACAAAGAGCCTAAAGACACAAGTGGTTCTTTTGATTTTGTTACATGTAGACACAACACTGGTTCATCCCTTGAGTTAAGAGTCTTTTTTATGCTTGAAATATCCATGGGTCAGTGTTAAGTGAGTTTAAATTTAAGTGAGTGACTTTCTTATCACTTTAAAAATGATAAGAAAGTCCTGCTCTGTGGAAGCAAAATCTAAAAAATGTGGGGTGGCTCGAGACTTTTGCACAGTATTGTATGCTGTGTGTATTATGCTAGACATAAAGTAAACTTTATGTCTTGCCTTGGTTTCCTCTCTGTTAGCATAAAACAAGTACAAGTTGAAATATATGAATATATGATGTAATACTGTATACTGCATATATTGAATATCGAATTCCTTGTCTCTGAGATCTGATTGTTAGCGGTCAAAGTTCAATTAGCAAAATATTAGATAAAATTCAGAATTTAAAAGTAGGGCTATAAGACCTGTTTTAGAAC
The DNA here is from genome assembly GCA_015106755.1 of Etia nguti. NCBI lineage: Eukaryota > Metazoa > Chordata > Actinopteri > Cichliformes > Cichlidae > Etia > Etia nguti. The sequence continues at coordinate 25,914 of VUQG01044971.1, read as the reverse complement.
TTACAGCAGAAGTGCTTGCTCAGAAGTTGAGTTAACACCGGCACATGCTGTAACTTACAGTATTTAGTAAAAGCCTTCAAGAAGCGGACATCCACATCCAACTTCAAACAAACGGCTGCTATCCGGGGATTAAGAAGAAAATGAGAAGGGATATTCAGCACACTTTACAAATGGTCCCTGTGAGTCAATTTACCAGCCCATGCAATGTTTAGAGCAACACTTTGCGTGTCTGATTCAGAGCAGGTGCTTACACATCAGGCATGGTAATGAATTTTAATAAATGAGAGCTATTGTAAGTGCGAGCAAAGACCTTACTTTTCTTTCTTACTTTGCAGCACTCAATAAGGGATACAGCCACTACTTTTACAGCTGCTCAAGTGCGAAACAGACTATCTGTAAACAACGGGCTGCCTTTAAATTGTTACCCCATCTGATATAAAGACTTCATCTATAACTGCTGGAATAAGAACTAGTTTCAGTTTGCTGCTGCTGCCACTGAAGGGAGATCTTTCTGTTCTGTATCATAATTGCTTTTGTAGACTGAGACTGTTAAACACACTCAACCACAAAGTGACTCTCAGTTTGGTTTTATGGGCAAAGTGATCTGAAGTGTGTGTGTGTGTGTGTGTGTGTGTGTGTGTGTGTGTGTGTGTGTGTGTGTGTGTGT
>VUQG01044971.1:1094-25227 GCA_015106755.1 Etia nguti | reverse complement strand
GTGTGTTTTGGTTGATTTCTTAGTTTGTGATTTCAGCTGTATGTTAGTGTGTGATGTGTATTACTATGTGACTGAAACAGAATGAGTTCTGACCTAAAGCAGCCTGCTCTTTAAATAAGACAGATGAGGGAAGAAGCGGCTGGCAAACGGAGGTCTGGTGACATGGAAAGACAGAAAAAGAGGGGAAAAGAGCAGTTGTACATCGAGGTAGAAGAAGACAACAGTGAAAGAGAGGAAGAGGGCAGACAGATAGGTACAGGAAGTGAGAGAGAGAGAGAGAGAGAGGTGGAGAGTGAATCTGTCATTTCGGAAGCTGTATTGAATCGAGCTCTGCGTCAGGATGTGCTCTACATGCTGATGACCCTTCCACATGCGCACACACAAACACACATACGTACACACACACACACACACACACACACACTTAGAGCGGGTCCTGCTTCGTTTTCTGACAAAGTGCTACTGCCCCCTGCTGTCCTGATGGCATATATAATTCACTGTTACCATGACAACAAAAGGGAGGAAAAGGAACTTGAGAGGGGATGTATAATGCTGCTGCTAATTTGTCTTTCTCCTAGATTTTGTGTGTAATTACTTCCACTCGTGTGCTGATCTTTTCAGAACCAACCAAAACCAGCTGTGATAACCCGGGAACACCACGCTACGGCTCCTTGAATCGGACCTATGGTTTCAAGGTAAATCTGCGCTCTCAGGCTAGTGCCGTATCTGCCTTCCTACCCAAGAAGTGAACCCAGTAACTAATAGCAGCTGTTGCAAATGACAGAGAGAGGAAAGAACGAAAGGCAGTAGAGGGAGGCAGGAAGAAAATAAAATGTTAAGACATTCAAATGCAGCGCTTTAAGATTCTTATCCACCATGCAATGCCATCAGGGATGCATCTTGTCAGTCCTAAACCACTTGCAGTATGGTAATGACTCCAGACATACAGCCAGAGTCATAAAGAAGCATATTCAGTGACAACAGGAGCAAGGAGTCCTGCAACAGATGATTTGCCACCCACAGAGTGCTGATCTCTAACAGTGTGGGATGCTTCTGAAACTACTTGAATTCACAAACCCAAGAACTATAGAAAGTCCTCCAAGATTCTTGGGAACAACCTACTTACCTAGTACCAAATAATTATCATAATTTCAACCAAATAACTAATAATTAACTGTTAACTTAAATATATATATATATATATTTCTTATTTGGCAGGAAGAAAGCAAGTAAGATATTTTATAAGGATTGCTACCTGCTACCACACAGGAGGGAAAATATCTAATGGCTGATATATATTACAGCATTGCCAGGTAGCAAACTTCATTATATGTTTGACTTTTGATTTGTCTCAAATTAAGTCTCACTGAACTGGGAATGCAAGTTAATTTTATACTTCTAATATTTTAATGAACACAAGGGATGCTTATAGTTCAACAGTTAATGTTACATGCATTTGCACTCACACGCCACAACCACATCTAGCTAGCTATATTTCTGCCAAGGCCCACTAAACATGTATTTTAATGTACTTTAGATTAAAATACTGGTCTCTGTCCACACTAATTCATCTGTTGAAGTATGAGTAATATTTATCAGTAGTACAATAGTATGATGATCCGCTAAAGATGTTCACACTCCTCTTTACCAGTCAAACCTGTTACAATCTATTTAATGGCTTCTGTGTGCACTTCTGTTTGTGTCTTTATGCCTAGGTTGGGAGCGTGGTGTCATTTCAGTGCCAGCCTGGTCATTTGATTCAGGGATCTTCCTCCAGAACCTGCCAGCCTGATCTAACATGGAGTGGGATGCAACCCGAGTGCATACGTATGAAACACACTGTTTCAATTTGTCAGCCGCTCACCCTTTCATCCCTTCAGACTCTCACTGAAGTGTAACAATGTATCTGTCTAAACCCCGTAGCCCACGCCTGCAAGCAGCCAGAGAGCCCACTCCATGTGGACGTGGTAGGGATGGATCTTCCTGGGTTTGGCTACACCTTGGTGTACAGCTGTCAGCATGGCTATTTCCTGGCGGGGGGTTCAGAACACAGGGTCTGCAAGAGTGACAGCACTTGGACTGGAAAGATGCCGATATGTCGGGGCAAGTACTTCTGTTTTGTTGAAAATGTCCTGCTACAGTCATTTGCTTTGTTCACATTTATCTCTCTTTTTTTGATTATCTTATCTGGAGCATTTTAGCTTAAGTGACCAGATAGGAGCATGTTAGCTGAAGGAGACTTTGTCACTTCCCACACAGGGAGAGACAAGCCATCTGGAGTAGGGTGAGATTTCCTGTTGGGTTGATCAGCCTTTGGATTGGTGGTGAGCCCGATGGTTCAAAGGCAAAACAGATAAAAAATGTCCCATGGTGTTTTGTCCCTTTGCGAGATTTACCAGGCAGGACCATAACAGTGAAGTCATGCATTCATCATGCTTTATCAAGCTTAAACTACAACCTTGTGAGCCATCACAGAAGAAATTAAGGAATCGCAAGATAAGCATCCCATAATGTAAATAGTTAATATTGTAAAATACGTTGAAGGAGAATCCACTGGAGCTTTACAAATTACCTTAGCTTATCTCTAGCAAACAATGCTACAATCATCTCTTCATATTGTCTCACAAAATATTAAAAATGATGGAAACACTGAATATTTGGGCCAAAAAGTTTAAAGTGCACTCCTCAAATCTCACAAAAAGGTCGATTTGGGAGGTGCTTTGATTATATTAAAGAAATCTGCATCATCCCTGCTACAAATATGTAATATATATGTAGCTGGCACTCCTTAAAATCTTTTACCTGGTATCGACACATGCTCACAGAGTGTCTTTTCTGAAACCTTCCACCACAGCTACCACCCAGCTGCCCTGGAGTAGTCTTCAAAATTGGAGCACTCCTTAATCCAATTTAAGGTTCTCGGACAAATAACCTGTTCCTGGCTTGCTTGTATTTGTTGCCAACAATGGCTGCATCATGACGTGATAATACAAGCTGCTAATGGTCAATAGAAAACGTGTCTTGAAGCCAGTTTTAAAAGGATCTAATATACACAGCAATTATTGATCATTAACCTTATTTGCATTTCAATCTACAAGTAACCATTAAAGAGGTTTGTCTTGCTCGACCCTTTTTCGGCCCACTTCTCACTCGTCGTTGTGACCAAGAGTGACTGCCGCTGCATTTTAATGTGGTTACTTGTTAGTATGAATTGCACTCTCCCCTGGATAACATGGTTGATTAGGGAGGTTGGCTGCAAACTAAAGCATTTTAAAATATTTCGTGCTGTGCCCCTGCTGTCCTGCTCATGAGTTTTGATATGACATTATCTTCTTTTTCTCTTTCTCTTGTCTGTGTGTAGCTGGAGAGAAGAAGAAACCTGTGAAGCCAGTAACGGGAACCCCCAGCCCCAAACTAAACGGTCAGTTCTACTACTGTCCTTCCTATTACAGCCTTTTCATTCCTTGTCTATTGTTGACTTATCTATTCCATTTTAGTCTGGCTTAATCTGTCGTTCGATAAATTCAGCTCAGCTCCTTTTCGCTCTGCTACGTTCTGCTCCACAGTGCTGCTCTTGTTTTTCTTATGCTCTTGTCGATTTTATTGCACTTTACTGCTTTCTATGGTAGTTCTAAATAATTTATTTTTCCTCACTACACAGAGAAAGGTAAATTAACTACTGTGAAATTCTGCTCTTCTTTATGCTCGTCTTTTTCTGCCATACTGTATGCAGTTATCTGCATAAAATTCACACATGCTGAGCAGTTATATACACCAGTTTGCTACAACATTAAAACCACCTGCCTATTGCCTGGCGAAAAGTTTAACAAAAAGAGTTAATAAAGCAAAGGCAAGGAGCACAGTCAAAGAAGGCTTAGATCGCTCTCTCTATCCAACCACCAGGACGCCCTGCACAGAGGAATAAAATGTAAGTAGCATAGATAAAGGGATGAAGGCAGGGCTAAAACGGCAAAGAAGAGAACCAGTTTAGCTAACTGTGTTGAGTTCAACAATGCAGCGAAAACTGAAGACAGGTCATCACCTTAAGTAACAGCAAATTCCACACAGGTGAGTGGCACTGAGTGGCGGGAACCCAGGACAAGTCGCACCCCTGAAACACAAGGCCAGATTAATGACACACACAAAACTGATTCATGCTAGAGAGAAAGAGAGAGGGAGACAAACAGAGAGAGAAAATGGTGGGTCAGCACAGGAGGACAGACGTACCATGATAGGGGTTAATGCTGTGGCTGATCGGTGCAGGCAGTTCTTGTTTTGTTTTTAAAGATTGGAGCGGACCGTAATCTAATTCATATTCTCTTCTCTTTTGTAGTTCCAGATGATGTCTTTGCTCCCAACTACATATGGAAGGGTTCCTATAATTACCGTGGGAGGAAGCAGCCTATAACACTGAGCATCACCAGCTTTAACTCCACAACGGGGAGAGTCAATGTTACCCTTAGCAACGGCAACATGGAACTGCTCCTGTCAGGCATGTTACACTATGTTTAATTGTTCATCTACTGAAAGCACTTTGAGTAGATTACCGCATAAGTGCTATGACATGACAGGCCATTGTTGTAATAAAATGTAGCTATAATACTAAATTATGCTGTATTGATCCATTGGCAAAACTGTAAGCAAGCAACCAAACAGAATTGAGAGCACTTTTATTCTTTATTGTTGCCGTCTAATGGTGGATTGTTGGTGACTGAAATTCATTTCTTTCTACCATGCTTCTTTCAATGTTATTGTACACACACACACACATACTTACACATTCACTCACTCACTCACTCAAACACACAGACAGACACTTACTCACACACATACCTCCCAGGGTCGTACAATAGCGTCAGCAGGGGGTTAAGACCCTATTAAAACACAAATCCTGTTGAAGCTAGAATTGCTTCCTGGAGTCTCAGAGTGCACAAACACCATATCACAAAACCGCGCCGCTATCAGACATTCGTCTTCTGGCTTAAAGGAGCAGCTTTAGATCAATAACAGCTAAAGCTGCACTCACACAGTCACAGAAAGGCCAGTGGCCAGCTACATAAAACTTGCATGTTTTTTTCTGTTTAAGATGTCAAGTTTTCTTTACCTAAGGAATATTTCGAAAGGCAGCAGGGGTTTGGTGTTTTGGGAAATGTGCATGCTTTATATTTTATTTCCAAAAGTGAAGCTGGCAGAATATATCAGTTGGCTATATCTGTATTAGATTGGACACATGAAAAACAGCAGTCGCTTTCACCTTTTTATGAGTTCATAAATTGAATTTCTTCACTTAACTTCAGTTTCCCGGTTTTCTCTTTAAAAAAAAATCATCCATTTTTAAAAATAAATATTTTCTTTATTTTGCAGCTCCATTCAGTTTGCTGTCTTTTCTTTGTATCCCAATAAAATGTCAGAACTAACGACATGTATTTCGCCAGTGCACCAGACAGAGTAGAAACACTTGCTGTAGAATCTAATGAACTATAGTGAGCAAGCCATTAAACCATGTACCATGTACAAACCAAGTATAAATCACGTGTTTATTCTTTGCCCTCTAGGAGTGTACAAGGCTTCCGAGGCCAGGCTGTTGCTGCTGATGTATCAGGTGAATTATGTGAACCAGGGAAACCAACTAAAAGATTCAGCCATCTCTCCCGCCAAGATCATAGATGATTCCTGGACCATGGATGGATTTGTAAGTCCCAGCCTATAAAATCAACCTAACCATATTCAGCTGAGCTGGATTTACATTGAAGCCATTTGAATTTGTGTAAATATAAGTCAGTGAAACATTTAAACTACACCGGCCGTCAGAGACTACCTTCTCCGCCAAGGCCAATGTTCTTTCTTGCAATTTTAAAGACAGCCCTCCAGATCCGAGCCAACATTTAATGTGTCCCTTTCCCTGCCCATGCACCACCTCTTCACCAGGTTTCATGACATTCGCTTTGGTAGTTTTTGTGAAATCTTGCCAAGAGAGGAAAAAGCAAATAAACAAACCTCACTGAAAATACACCTTATACAAAGATTTCAACAAAACCCAAACATCATCTTCGATTCATTTGCTCTGTAGTGTTGACATGAAACCAGAAGATAACCATTCTTTGTCCCTCTGTTTTTCTCTTCACGGTTGTTTTCCTTTCCTCTCTCGCCTAAACAATTTCTCAACCGCTCTTTCTTTTTAATCTCCAGGTATCAGCAGAGCCCGATGGCTCTAGTTACGTATTCCAGGGTTCTATTCAGGGAAAAGACTATGGACAGTTTGGACTGCAAAGATTGGGTAATTCTCTTTCGATTTTGCTAGCAGCACCAAATAATACTGTCTCCTTTGGAATTCAGCAATGCATGACTACAATTGATAGTAAAATAAGGCAGACTGCTTCAAACTAATTCAGTAAGTAATGTTGGAGCTTCTAGTGACTTTATTGCTGCAACAGGGACAGCCATGCAGTATGTGTATTCTCAACAAGAGGAAAAGCTGCTCTTTAGACTTAAAAGGTCTGAGGTGTGCAAGAAGACTACAAGCTCCCATGTCCAAATGTAAGTTGCAAGTCACCTGCAGATGCTAAGCAGAAAATAATCATTATCTGGTAACATCCACTATTGCCAGTCCACTTCCAATTACCAGAGCCCCTACCTTAATTATCATAGTTACAACTAATAAAAATGTACAGTCGGTTATTTGCTGAAGAACTCAACAGAAAGCCTTTTGTCCTAAACCCAGAACAATATTTCTTCCTTCAAAACAAAACAGTTGTATCAAATCACTTTGATCACAGTGTATTTCCTGGTTTGTCACAGGTCTGAATATGTCGGAGAGTCAAAACTCGCCACCCCCCCAGCTTGGTACCAACAGCAGCTCTGTGGCTATCGCCATCCTGGTGCCTTTCTTTGCTCTGATCTTTACCGGTTTTGGCTTTTATCTCTACAAACAAAGGTATGTGTTCAAAAAAGTAAACCTGCACGTATCCCTTTGAAGTGTCATTCAGCTGCATTTCAGTAGCAGAAAGGAATACATTCCTGTCATTGCATCGTGGTTTCATTTCTGTTTTCCATTAATAACGTACAAAAAGTTAAAAAGGCATTGGTAACATTTTAAGAAGCTGTCTAATTCATGATAACAATGCCTTCCTCAATGGTTTGGTTGTTGCGGTGCTCAAAGACAGTTAAGTCACTGTCTGTTGCAAACTGTGCCGCAAAACAACTCTGTTTAGGAGGTGGTAAATTGGATTTTTCAGAGATATGGTTTAAGCACAAATGACTTGTGTTCGCATTGTTAACAGATGCAAATAACTTCTGTTCTGCTGTTAATATCTAAAAAAAAAAGGCTTGCTGAAGGAATTAGTTTTGGATGAGCTGATTGGAATCTCACTAGGCTTCCTAAAAAGTACAACACGCTCTCTAATCCTTCTTAAGGCTTGTTTACAATGCTTCTACTCTCAAGACTGCGTTCTGTATTGTCCACTGGCTGCTCAGTAATGTAACATTAATAGGCAATTAGAGCATTTCTGCTTCTCTAGTGGTGTATTCATGATTTCTTTATATATGTGGTTTTCTTTGTGGGTTTTTTTGCACAGAACCACACCAAAAACACAATACACAGGATGCTCAGTCCATGAAAACAACAACGGCCAAGCCGCCTTTGAGAACCCCATGTACAACACCAACGCCAAGGCTGTGGAGGGGAAGGCTGTTAGATTTGATCCGAATCTAAACACCGTATGCACCATGGTTTGAGGATCGACTGACCTTACTTGAATTTAATGACTCAGATATCTAATGGGACCACGGCTGGTAAGAGACGACGAAAGACAAAAGCTCTGTGCTTCGATGCAAACTTCACCATGAACGACATGGTCTGCACACTGATTACAAAAGACCTTCATTCCCGGTCCAGAAACCTAATCTAGCCCAGCTCTCCAGCTGAAACCAAAACCCAGCATTGGTTTCCGTCACTGAAAGCATTTTGTATCCGCAAATGAAATTTGAACAAGTATGAACACAAAAGGTCTGCTGCCTTTGATAGAAGCAAGCAGCCAGTGTGAACTCAATGGGAGATGTAACATCAAGAGATGGAAAGGGATACTACTGAATGGAAAACCATACTGGCTGGCTATTATCTGTCTCTAACCCCAAGACTCAGCGGGTCATGGATTCTTTATAATTGGATTTCAAACCAGATACATCCATTATACTCTAACCTCTTATTTAACCTCTCTCACTATCTATAATATGAGTACTAATGATTAAGCCATGACCTGCTAGTTGGACATCATGACATGTTATCACAACCCAATGCCAAATTTTGTATGTCACACAAAGTTGTGAAGAGGAGGACCCAGAGTGGGATCTATGATCACTCGTGCCTGGAGAAAGAGAGCGCACATCGTCAGAGCCCAGCTGTAGTTGGAAATCAAAGAGATAATCCACAAGAAATATTTTTCATATGTAACATGTTGTCAAACCGACTGTATTAAACAGGTCCTTAAATATGGAAAAAAAAAAGAAAAAACATAATCACAATGACCACAGATGGGGGGAGATGTGACATGAAGATGATGTCATAAAAGACACTGTGATGTTAAGAAAACTGTTTCTATCTATTTGGTTTCAACACTGACAGTACAAAGAAAACACTGTCACCAGCAGACCATCAGTAAACCGGACTAATGCTTTGTGAAGAGGAAACTATGTCTGAAACAACCACGGAATACAACACCCTAACAGCCAGACAGGACAACCTCCTGTCTCCATTACAACCAGAGGCTGGTATTACCAGCCGGTATTTGTCTTTTTTTTTTTCTATTGAAATGGGATCTAAGATGGATAATGTTAGCAGACAGTTGCAAAAGTTGCTTTGAAAAGAGACTAACTCCTAAGCGAAGGATAAGGGCATCCTTGGAGATGGAGCTATAATCCTAACTGAACTGGGATTAGAGCACAGCAAAACTAAAAGGAGTCTAAAGGGGAGCTAGCACTTAGAGAACAGATGAGAGACTGTCTCATCTAAAGGATAAACTGCCTCTTCCCATCCAATGGATAAGAGAGGAGGCTAAGGAGATGGAGACAGGCCCTAACTGAACTGGAAGTAGACTAAGGGAGTCATTAAGAGAAAAAAGAAGATTTTAAAATTGTAACCCAGCCAATCAGAGCCTGTCTAACCTGAAATCATTTACTGGGAGAGGTCAGCCCTCCCTCTACATAATGAATCAGATCAGATGGAATATGAGGTAAGATGTTCCTGATCCTGCGAATTTAAATGGATTTTGACCAGAAAGACACTAAATGGATACAGAGGACTCTGATGGACTAACAAAGAAAAAGACTTTGACAAACAGAGAAAGCTCTGGCACTAAAGCACATTTCACGGGAACACTACCTGTCTGCCCGCTGAGAGATGGACTAGCACAGGGACGGAAAGGTTAGAGAGAGAGAACTGACAGGGTGAATGACAGACACAAATGATGACAGGTACACATACAAAATCTGGAGAGTCAGGTAGAGACAAGTGGTATTAACAGTCATACAATGAGACAGACAGGTTCAAAGAAGATGGGCCTGGTCTCGGACCGTTGCAGGCTCCGTCATCCATGTCTCCACTTCACAGACAGTTTAAACACAGATTTACAGGCTTACAGAAGGACAGACAGGAGGCAGAGACAGACATGAACTGATAGACAGGCTAAAAGAAAGACAAACAAGGTTGTAACCCTACAATTGTGGACACTGTTCCACTGTAATTCTGCACTCTGAGAGTGCTTATCTTCTTTCTTTCTTACTGCTGCAGAATCTTCTGATCTGTAAATCTATTGCATATATATATTCGGGAGCATTCACCACCTATATTTTTGTGCTATATATTTACCACAGGGGAGGGGCTAAAGGGTAAAGACAGATTATAGCAGAGTTTTTAGAAAAAAAAGAAAGAAACATCGGAATAAAAGACATTATAATTATGTGCTATTCACAGAAGTCACAAGCAGTATTTTGGTTTCTTTGTAACATTAAGCTGGTTTATTTTAATTCGTTCTGTATTTTGAAGACCCTCACGCACGCACCGTCTTTCCCACTGGGGCAATCATGAGCATCAGTGGTATTGTTGTTGTCATTACTGTTGAGATACAAGGTTTGCCAGCAACAATTATGCGTTTTAAATGGTTTTAGTCTACATTTATCACAGGTGGCAGATTTCTAAAACCTGGTAGAGTTTGTACTTGTTTGCCATTTTTCTGACTCCTGCACTGGAGATTTTGGACAATAAAAATATGTAATTATATGTAATTAGTATATTTGATAGCCAAACTCTTATCCAGCTCCGTCTCTGGATGTTTTTATCGTCTCCTCCAGTACACGGCCACAATAAAAGAAAACTTACAATTGGGCTAAAGTGCCATTAACAATGAAAACTGATAAAATTGCTGATAAAGTGCCCAAGATGGAGTTTTTAAATAGATATATTGATCAAATTTGAGTTAAATAACATGTCATATTGTGTTTCTGTTATATTTTTTATATAAGGAAACGGGACAAACATAAAAGAGATGAACCAATACTTTCAATACTTAAGATCTGTTTTTCAGTAGATTTCAGAATTATGACAATTTTGAAATCAATTTTATTTAGTTGCAAAACATACACAGTTTAATCTGCAGGAACCAGGACTTTCTATCTCACTTGTGGCAGCTAAATGTGTCCATTGCCACACAAAGTGTGTATAAGTTAAAGACTACTTAAATACATATTATTGGCTGTGCTGTAGTATCACAGTTGGTGCACCAACAAATAGGGGATGGTTTTTGTTAAGCCCAAAACATGGTTTAAGGACAATATATGAGGAAAATATGTTTAGAAATAGACAACTTGATGGCCTTCTTGTATAATGATGCAGCAAAGCTGCTATTAAAAATATATACAGTTCACAGCGCACATGTCACCTGAACCCTACGTATGGATTTCTAGTATCTTACTCAGGACGCCTTCAGTGTGAATTAGAATCGCACCACAGATCATCTTTAGGTGTGTGCTTTTGCAATCTATTTTGCCCTTTTTCTAACATCCACATCATGTTAAATTGGTAGACACCATCTGACTCTTTAGGTTTAAAGGTTTGCATTATCTGTGGCACTTCAAGTCTCCAACATGAGTGTAGCTCAACAACAGACAGATTTTAATGACATGGGTGTCTGTGTTCAGTGAATTTCAAATCTCATAATCTATTTATAATCATGAACTGACCCATTTATCATAATGCTTGACTATTTGAAGCCAACACTTTCTTTTTACTTATTTCATACATATTTCATAAAAGCAGCCATATGATCTCAGTTTTATTTCTTTATTTATTTTTTGTTGTGATTGTTGTTGTTGTTCCAGTGTGATCTGCCACCTTTTGATAAACACTCGGCAACCTTTTCTATATTTTGCCCCTATCTGCCACTGTTGTTGCACTTGATATCAGCCTTTCTACTGATTTCATGTACCATAAATGAACCACTGCTGAGAGATGAGTAGATGTTTGAGTTTTTGTGTGAAACCTTTCAGAGTAAATTAACTATCGTGTGGGAAGGGCCTGGTAGTAAACCATATTAACTGGTCTTTACAGGAGGCAGGAATAGAAGTATCAATCAGCGTTAGTCATTGTTTTGCAGCTTTGTTGCTCATTTAATAAAAAGTGTTTGTTTTTGTTGTTTTCTTTTTGAAGAATCTGGTTTCACGAACGAGAGGCTGAATTCTGTTAGTTTGGGCTCCTGCACATGATGGATAACTAGACTTTTTAATGAGTCTGGGTGCCAGGGTGAACAAAAACATCCACTTTGTTTTAAGAACCCCCGCTGCTGTGACCACAGGCACCAACCACATCCAGCTGACAAGAAAACTCCTTTTAAAGTCATTACTGATTTAAAGGCAAAGGTAGCTGCGGCTTCCCTGTTTATCCATGCTGTGACTGTGCTGCACTTCATCGCTATCATGACATCGTTTCTTATTACAGGTCAGATTGATTGTTGCCGCTCTTGTTGTTGTTGTTGCTTTTGTTGCCGTTTCTTCAGTATGAATCTGACACAGTGCCTACCAAAAACCACGAGACCCTCCCTTTCGCTCTGTCTCACATGCACGCACACATACATACAAACACACACACACACACACACCTGCTCCAGCGCCTCCTCCCCTCACTCGTCATCAGAGGTCATTTTTTTCTAAGCTTCAGTCTATTTTGCCACAAGCTTTTCCTACTGACTGACCGCAATAAGACCCTTGTGATTTGAAAGACTTAAAGCCGTTCCTGCCTGGGGGACATTGGAAATATTCACCATTTGAGAAAAAAAAAAAGATGAAATATAGAATAAAAAAGTGTTTTGTACAGAAATATATTTTTATGATGAAATAATTTGTAAAATGTATGACTCTATTATGTAAATTTTCAATGCAATGTAAAATTAAAAAAGGCTAATTGCTTTTGTAAAAAAAAAAAAAAAAGAGTGTGTTTTCCATTATTGTCTCATTACTTTTAATGACTTTCTGAAAACTGGAAATTGTAACCACTTTAGCTGAGTTATGCCTGGCAAACACCTGAACATATTTCTCTTTATGAGGAAAGCATAAGCAGCGTTGAGGCTACAGCTTAAAATATGTGAGATTAAGTGTTGCACTGTAAAGTGATGTGGAATTTAAATGTTGCTTTAGGTGCAAATGTGACTTGAAAACTAGTTTTCAAAGTCAGGAAATGCCTTGCAGGGGAAATACAGCAGGCGCAATGTGTATTGAAATGAATATAAATACAGCGTCGCTACAGTATCTCACCTTGAGATGAGCTCCCTAAACTTCTTCCATTCAAGAACCGTGGAAGTTCTTATCACTGGAAATCCAGCATTATTATTTGCTGCTGCACCTTGCTGGAAAAGAAGCGAGTAATAGGGAAGAGGAGACAGCACAGTTTAAACTGGTCAAAAGAGTTAAGCAGAGGCGTGCACACATTTGTTCAGGTATATGCGGTTACAATAGAAAATTAGAAGAGCCACTTCATGTTACGATATAGCTCTGAGGAATTGTTGCAGAGAAAAAAGAAAAGAAGCTCATTTCATTTGTATCTGCAGTCTCATTCTTTTAGTCACTATCCAGAGCTCATGACATGTGGCAGTAGGAATCTAGATCAACCTGTAAATCGCTTTCACGGTAAGCTCTCTCTTCACCACAGCAGACCTGTACAGAGTCTGCATCCGGCCAATTTTTCCTTTCCAGGTGAAGAAGACCCCGGCCTACTTAAGCGTATTCATTTAAGGCAGTAAGTATAAGTGGGGGGATCGAGTCAAATATCAAGAGCATCGATACCTGCGCTGGTATTGGTATCGAACTGATACTAGCATGACTGGATCCATACTTTGTTTCTATTCAATAAGTTTAGCATGTAGCCTGTTGAATAGTGTTAATTATTTTTTTAGAAACAAAAGTTTCTGTGTTGGCTGTCACATGTATTGTATTTATATCCTATAGAACATTTAAAAAACAGAAGTTGACTCAAAGTGCTTTAAAGACATTTCAGGTCTCCAAAAAAAAAAAAGTTTCAAAATACATGAAAAGCTGAACGTTGTGGTTGTTTTATTAAGTATAAAGTAAAAATCACTGTGATTTAGTGCTCATTAAAATGTGTTCAGGATTTGTAAATGTATGATTATTCGTACAATTCATCAAAGTCATGACACACTGCTCTCCGCTAAATGAGCTGTCTTTATAAGTTAGAAGTATTGATATTGGCAATACTGGCTCTGTAGTTACTTGATATCAGCTCAATACCAAAATCTGCAGCATCACACAGCACTAGCAGTAAGTTGTTCCTGACCTGGAGAGAGCACCTCACCCTTTTCCGACCGAGAACTGTGGCCTCAGAGTTTGAAGTGCTAGTTTTCATCACGGTTGCTTCACATTCGGCTGCAAAGTGCCCCGGTGCAAGTTGAAGGTCGTTGTTTGAGGGAGCCAACAAAACTATATCATCAACAAAAAACAGGAAGGAGATCCTGAGGCCACTAAAACTCCATAAAAATTATTCTAAATTAAAACTAATTCTGTCCATAAAAATTATGACGAATATCAGTGGTAAATGGCACCCCGGTGGTGTCCAGCAGCCATAGAGAACAAGTCTGACTTATTGCCAGCTATGCGGACCACAGTGGCTGTACAGGGACCAGATAGTTTGCAATAATGCCCTTGATATGCCATGCTGCCAAAGCACCCCCAACAAAATTCAAAAAGGATGTAGTTAAATGTCTTCTCTGAGTCCCTAAAACACATGTAGAGTGGTTGGGCAAACTCCAATGCAGTACGCAAAACACAGTACACTTAAAAAAAAACTTTTGTGGTCATGGCAACACAGGAAGTTTGTATTACTGCACATAGCCAAACTCTTATTGAACTCTGGATATTTTTATTGTCTCCTATTGGACAAGGCCACAGTGAAAGAAAACTTAAAACTGGGGCTCAAGTGCCATTGACAACAATAATAACTATAATTGATGGTGAAGTGCCCAAGATGGAAATTATGGATGGATACATAGGTAACGTTGTTTTCAGACATCTCTTCATGTTTGCATAATCATGTTTTATATTAGGAAATGACACAAACAGAGATATGGGATGAACTGATTGCAATGCTCAAAACATGTTTTACAATAGATTTCTGAACTATGAGAAATTAATTTGTTTGCAAAACAGAAAAGTTTTAATCTGCGTGAACCAGGCTTTATATCCACAGGAATTTTCATCCTTCTTTCAGAAGTGCTTGTAAGCTCAGACACTAAAGTTGGACAAGAAGGCCCGGCTCACAGTCTCTGTTCTAATTCATCCCAAAGGTGTTCTTTTGGGTTGAGGTCAGGACTCAGGCCAGTGCAGGCCAGTTAAGTTCTTCCACACCAAACTCACTCATCCAGGTCTTCATCAACCATGCTTTATGCACTGGTGTGCAGTCATGTGGCAACAGGAAGGGGCCATCCCCAACTGCACAAAGTTGGGAGCATGAAATTGTTCAAAATGTCTTGGTATGCTGAAGCTTTAAGAGTTCCTTTCACTGGAATAGTACTGTTGGTAACTCCTGGCAGCCATCAAACCCAGACTAGTCTATAGGATGTCAGATGGAGAAGCATGATTCGTCACTCCAAAGAACATGAGTCAGCTGCTCGGCCATGGAAACGCATTTAATGAAGCTCTGTGTCATTCCCAGTCCCTCACACTGTATTATAATACCAGTAACAGTCGACTGTGGAATATTTAGTGGCGAGGTAATGTCACGACTGGACTTTGCACAGGTTGCATCCTATCATGCATCATACCACGCTGGACTTCACTGAGCTCCTGAGAGTGACCCATTCTTTCATAATAGGTCATTTGGAATTTAACTGTTTAATTTTTAAGTTCTGCCTTGTCTACAGGCAAACCACGGGCCTACACATCAGCAACAAAAACAACATTTTTAATAGTGGCCACTTGACGCTGCCTTTAAAAGTGAGTAAATCCCATGAGCTCCAACATTATGGCATTAAAAAAGCGTGTTTACAGCCTGGTGTAACAGATGGCGAAAGATAGGTTCTCACTTCACATAAACTCCACTTGCATTATTTTTTATGGCTCATCCACCTCGATACCTGACTTAAGAGTGTGGATGCTTTGATTGGCAGACACTGAGACCACTGGTGCTTGGTAGACATCTGAAACAAAATCAAATGAAGAATCCAAGAAGGCGGGACCTACTGTGGTTGAAATTGTACTTTCAGATGCAGAAAAATAAAAAAAAAACATAAAAAATACAATCTACCTGTGTGTGTGTGTGTGTGTGTGTGTGATGCTTACAGAAACATAGACACTTTTATGTTCTTTTAGCATCCTGTTTTGTATGTTTTTCTTGTTTCTCTCATTCGTATGTTTATCAGTGCAAACATTGAAGACCGAGATCATCAAATCATTTATCTGAACAGGTTTCATGTCTTGTGCTGCATGGTGACAGATGAAATGTGTATTTGTAAACTGGTGAATACTCAATATTAGCAGAGACACTTGATTGTATTGCTGACAGTTTTATACCCGATATGTCTTGGGTACCATTTGCTTCTTATTTTATTTACCTAATGTGTCCACTAGATGGTGCCAGGTGAGCTCTGTAACTTTGTTTTGAACAGTTCTCTATGTCTGTTTCTCCTGCATCATACCTTCCTTCAGCTGATCGGAGACAATGATGCGAAAAGAAGTTAAATTCACTTGAGACAACATCAGCAGGAAACTAATTTTTTATTCAGAAAGCATGGCCTAGATTTTAGACGTTATTTTTTTTTTTTTAGTTTCCTGAAACCCTTTGATGTAAAAGTTGTTCCAAAGCCTGGATGCAGATCAGAACTCTTCACGTCTGTTAATCAAGTTGCAGCAATCTGGAATTTGTTCAGCTATCTGTGCTCCAACAGGAAAAAAAAAATAATATTTGAAGAACAAAGTAAAAAATAAAGTATGTTTGATGTGTGCTGTGCCGTCAGTAGATGGAGCCAGGTGACCTGTGAAAGTGCCTTCTGCAAAGACTGCCAGCCTTTACAATGTGCTGCCAATACGTCGTGTGCTTAGATATTTATAAAACCCAGGAATATGCGGTTAGGCAGTTAGTGCTCTCATGGTATATTAAAAGCACACATTACGCATAATTACACAGAATTAGATGGAAAAATCAAGAGTGCTGTTTATCAGTCAAACTGTGGTTTGCAATGTCTTCACAATAATACATAATTTTTCTTCAGGCATTACAGCATTTATATGTAAAGATCCCTCCAGTCACGTAAACATACTGTGACTGGAAAAAGCATTCAAATCTTCCCACTTCACACATCAGTCCACAGTAGGCAAAACAGCCATAACAAAAATGTAATTACACAAATTAAGATTAGATTTTTTCCTTGATTTTTTTTTATTCAATTATAATTATAATTATTATTATATCTATTTATTTATTTATTTATTTGTACCCATTTTCTTTACATCCCTGCTTAGCTGGCTGCTTTCATGGAGAAATTGTGATTGCATTTACCACGGAACAGCAGCAGATGGCGCCATCTTACCTCTAAACTTCTCCACAGTTGTATCTGTGGAACAGCTCTCAGTGTTGGCAGCAATCAGCTGCAGAATAGTGGCACTGATGAATCAACCAAAAAACATGTGGACGTTGAATTATCTCATAATAAAATAAACCTGTGCCTCATTATGACAAACTTAGTGACAGGTTTCATGAAAAGAACAAAAAATATGAATTTGTGACTTGTTCGCTGTGAGCTACTAAAATACAAAGGGTGAACACTGAAGAAAAGGGCTCAGCTCGGTTAAAATGTATGCTTTTACATAGAAGGCTAAGGGAACAGGTACGCTTTAAATATGACTGCTGAAGTGTTTCTCAAGGTTTATCACCTTTAAATACTGATAATGCCCAGTACTGCAAAATATGATGTCATGGTTTGATGTGTGCATTTGCACTGGGTTTTATAGGCTATGTGTCATCAGTGGATGGAGCTTTATGACCTTTGGTACTTAATTCTTGTAAGTCAAAAGCACAAAACATATCAGATATGCTGCTTAACTTTACAGATGGACTAATTGTAATCAGTTCAAACAATTGTCATATATTTCTTCCTGACACAGATTGCATAAAAGAAATTCCCCCAAAATTGTCTTTCGCCCTCTTGAAATTCCATAGCACTTTTCCTTTAACACCTTCCTTTTTTTAATACTTTTTAATTATGCCCTCTCTGGTGGAGACGCTGTGTATTACTCTAAGTGGGACAAGCCGAGGCTGCAGGGTCCAGGGGAAAGGATAATGATGCAGTGAAGCTCCTCGAGAAGTCCTTTGGTGTATGAAGCCCTTGTGTACCCATGTGAGTAGAGAGCAGAGAGTGTTGAGAGGGTAATTGCAACAAAGTCAAAGACAGAGATCATAATTTGTCCCTACTGGTCCATTAATGAAAGGAAAAGGTTGTTTGGGACCAGGTGCAGATGCAGTTACCTACGTTTAGCATGTTTGATTTTACTCTTTTAATTTCAATTATATTTCCTTTTGTTCTGAGCCATCCTGCAGCTTCCCTGTTGGTGATTTGAGATGGGATACAGTTTCATCACAGGTCATAAGTAACACAAAATAGAAACTGAGTAATTTATAGTACTTTTTATAAACAATTCTGAACCCTTGAAAATCACAATTTTTAATAATAATTAAACAAAAAACAGCTTTCATTCTTTTGTCAATCCTCTGCTTTTTATTTTTATTATACTCTCATTTGAAACTGCCCTTTCTTCTGATCTCCGGGTTTCCTGCAGTCTTCTGATGCAGAGCTTTCCCTGATTTTCTCCAGCTTTCTGTCTTCGACTCCTCTCAAATCAATCTGGGATTAAGCTTGATTACACGGATACCCCTCTGGGACGCTTTATTTCAATGAATTAGTCGAGTGAATGAACAGAACTGCAACAGAATGGTATTTTGTACCAGCCACATAAATTATGCATAGGCCTTGGATATCAGCTAGCCTTGATCATCTTTTTTTATGGTTTGAATTCATAGTGAGTGAAATTGTTAATTGCCAGCCTTGTCACATATAATCTGGAGTGTTTTTGATATACAGTCGGGATGCGGTCCATATATGTTGATTATTTATTCATGTAGTGATCGAGGTAGTGTGAGTGTAGGAGACCTAGATGAAATGTTTTTATGCTGCTTTAAGTTTTACACTCTATGATTATTGCCAGAATTATTGTGAACAAACATGAAACGTGCTTTATTTGTACGTTTTGCGTCTATCCGTTCAGTTAAACTCTACACAAGTTTTATGAGCAATGTAAATGCTCTAATTGAAGCTGACCACACTGATAATGTTCATTATTGTGAAAGAGCCCTAACTACTCCTACTTTAACAGGTAAGGATGGAACAAAAGGAATTCTACTTTTTTTGCAATAGGAAATTATTTCACACATGGTTAACTTCTACGCTCTCCCCTGTTATTATTGAATGCATATGAATGTTAAAATGGGAGTTCAGTGAGTCAGAAGGCAATGTAAGTATAATTTACCATGCAACGGTTCTTAGTGTGTCTTTCCCAAAAATGGATGAGGAACAGCTAGAGAATGGGATATGGGTCTGACACTCACCTGTGTTTTTGTGGCAGAACCATTGGTCAAGTCAGATCTCTGGAAATCTGTAACTGTTGTGAATAAATCTCTAAGGCTTTAAATCCTGATTCTAATATCCTAAAGATATTAGAAATTTAGGTTTTTATTATTAACCAAACTCAATACATTCTACGTGGTTGGATGGTTGTTTTTTCGAACATATGCTCGGTCAAAGCCATTTCCTTTTCACAAGCACAAGTAAAGATATGTGTTCACTCTACACTGGCTGTATTTACCAATTGATTAGCATGACATGCTCAGCCATGTCCTACATCGAGAGGCTGCAATGTTAGATTAAATGCCGGCTAGATCCTCATCAGGGAAAAAAATCAATGGTTGTTGTTAAGGGCGAGTAGTGTCCAACGGGAAGGGTGGGGGATGGAGGATAGTAGAGTCACTTTACATGGTGTGTCCTGGGCTGTTTACACTGTGGCGCCTGCGTGTATTGACCTGGATAGGAAGCCTGGGTAAGGATTAGAAGGAGAATTTGTCACTGTGCTTCTCTGGCTTGGGCTTTCTTAGTAGTAATCACCTCTCGACGGAGCCAAGACTCTCCTGTGTTTGCACAAATATCCACACAAGTCATCTACTTCTTGCTTTATATTTATTTAGATTTGGGTTTCGCACTATGTTAATGTTTTTAACCAGCCATACAGTCAAAATAAACAGCAAAAGCTGATACATTTGCCAAGATGTGTTTGTTTGCATGTGTACTGAGGTTCAACATGACAAAAAATGAGGAAGTTTTAGAAAAGGTCTTTAGAGAATGACTGTATACAATAACAAAAGAAGTAAAGGCAATAAGTCTGTGTCATATTATTCAAGATCTGGACATCACATTAAAGACAAAAATCAAACACAGTGAACTCTGATCTGTATGTGGGATAAATGCCAATGAATGAATAGATGTACAAATAAGGACTGAGCTCTCACCTCTGTTAGACAGAGACTAAGTGGCTCATAACCAAGGTCCAGTACACCACACTATCGAAGGACTGCATACAAGGCAACCCAGTTAATGATGCCTTTTCCCACTGAGTCCGCAAAGTATTTGTAGATTGGTTAAACAACTCTCATATCTTTAAAAGGATAGAGACGACAAT
Organism: Etia nguti; assembly: GCA_015106755.1. Lineage (NCBI taxonomy): Eukaryota > Metazoa > Chordata > Actinopteri > Cichliformes > Cichlidae > Etia > Etia nguti. Next base: position 4,950 of record VUQG01044971.1, on the reverse strand, counting down.
GACAAAAGCTGCATCGTTTCTGTTGAATCTGACTTAAACCTCACATAAACAACTGTTCTCTCCGGCACCCTGGCATAGACTTTCTGCGGCAAGCTAAGGAATGCAGTCGACTGAAGTTGGAACACACCCTTTGTTTTACCTCCTTAAAGAGAAGCTGAACCACTTACCCAGTCTGCCAGTCCATAGCCAGTGTCTCTGATCTCCATGCTGTTTCACAGAGGTATGCTCAAGACAGCTAGGCAACATCTCCTTGCCTCAAAAAAGTTCAGCTATCTCACCTCACCTCAACTGAAGAGGTTGGCGAATTGTCCCACAGTCACAGGTTTCCTTCTTTCTTCTATGGACCGTATTTCAGGAAATCCTAGGAGTATTCCTGAAGTATACCACAGCTCAACTGTGCTCCCCCAAAAGCAAAAACCTCCTTTTCCTTTGCCATTTTTTTCATGATATGCCATATAAAAAAGATATAGACCCTACAATAATACAGAGAAAACCCCAACAATCAGACGACCCCCTGTGAACAAGCACTTGGCAACAGTGGAAAGGAAAAACTCCCATTTAACAGGAAGAAACCTCCGGCAGGACCAGGCTTAAAAGGGTGGCCATCTGCCTCGACCAGTTCGGGGTGAGGGGAGGGAGACAAGACAAAAGACACGGTGGAAGAGAGCCAGAGATGAATAATAACTCCTGATTAAATGCAGAGAGGTGTAGTCTGTAGTTTGTGAAAGTTTGAGAGTTTGGTAGGGTCTCGCTCTTAACAGCTTAGCATCAGTGCAGAATGTTTAGGACCAATCAAAAGAACGCCTCTGTCTAAAGTAAAGCAGAATTTTCAAAAATATGTAAAAAAAAAAAAAAAAAAAATTTTTAAAATTTTTTTTTTTAAAAAAAAAAATCAAAAAAAAAAAAAAAAAAAAAAAAATTCTTAAAATTTGTATTTTCATAGATTGTAATCTAAACTAATGACATATTTAACAGCTCAGCTATGCCCCCCAAAGCAAAAAGCCCCCTTCCTTTGGCAATCTTTAGATGTGAAAACCAAAAATGCAGATCAGCGTTTAAAAAAAAAAAAGAAGAAGCATGGACTGTCAACGACAAACTACAACAAAGAAGTCAAAGACCAATACTGTAGGTAGCGCTTTAAAAATATAAACAAAAATGATATCCAGTATGTGCTGTGAAGGTAAAGCTAGAATGTCACAAGTATGGTGCAACCAGTGTTGGTCAAGTTACTTGAAAAAAGTAATCAGTAACTAATTATTGATTAGTTACTGATCCCGTTACTTTACTGATTACTTATTTTCAAAAGTAATTAGTTACTTAGTTACTTTTTAAAAACATGATACACAACCTGAATAGGTAAGCAATAGATCTTTTAGCCCAATTCTACTTTTTCTGCATAATCCATCATATAAAATGTAATGAAAAAGTCTCGTTTTAAAATTTGTTTTATTTATCTTTATGCATCAAGCAAAAATTAAATTACTTGCAACATTCTCTGACTAGAAGAGATTTGTTTAACGTTTAGATCTTTTTTCTGCATATTCCAGCATATAAAATAAAATATTTTTTTGCGTTTACACTCACTCTTTCAAATAGATGCAAGTAAAACACAGCAGAAAATAAATAAAATCAAAGACTCAGCGGCACTAAGTCCTGTCGCTCTTAAATCTATTTTCACCTGTTTAGCAGGAGTGGGGCGGGTGGAGGTTTGCCCTGGTGCAGGTGTGCAGCAGCGGTCATGTCAGTGGGAGGATCCGGGGGTTTCTCTGTGAATTTCACATTTCCGTGGCAGCGTACTCGGTACTTGCTCAGAAGTTTAGGGGGTTTTTCGCTTTAAAAAGAAGTTTTCTTCCCACGCAGTGTACAGCGGACGCTAATGTTTTTGTCACTTTTTACGGAATAAAACTCAAAGTAAGGTCACTACTTCTACGCTTTAAACGCTGGACGGTCGTACTCTCTCCCGCACTCCATATATTATCCATTGTTGATCTGCACTCATCTGTTACCACGAACGTCGCACGCGCTTACGTCATTGTCATGAGACACTCTCGGAAACAAAAGCACGGCTTAGTAACGCAGTAACGCAGCGTGCTTAACAGTAATCTAATTACCTTTTTTGCAATAGTAATCCCTTACTTTACTCGTTACATGAAAAAAGTAATCTGATTACGCGTTACTGCCCATCACTGACAACAGGTCATCAAAGGTCAGGTATCTTGTTGTTCTTGTGATCTTACTGCAGACTGAGCTTAGTTACTCACTTGTTTATTTAGGTTCAAGAGTTTCTTTTTAAAGTTAAGTTCTCAAACAACTTTACCAGCATGACAACAGAAGTCAGGGAGAGACCACACATGGATGTTCCAAATACTGAATCCAGCTAATTGTTTCCCATTTCATTTAATGTTTCTGGACAGCTGTTTTGCCTACAGCCTCTAATCAAATGCACCCTTTCTTTTATCATGCACAGTTATCGCTCCTCTTCATTGATAATTATTAACCTAGTAAGTGTTAGCCTGTAGACATCATGGCTCTGGAAGTTAAGACAAGGAATGAATGGGAGAGAAAAACATACAGTCATTGTGAGTCTGTTAATCTTTTGTGTAACAAAAAAGGAAAAAAGTGTATATTAATGTATTAAATTGACCATCAGTCCGTGTCACAGCTAACACACCAAGACAAAAACAAATACACCTATGTGCCAATTTGGAATCAGTAATTTACCCAACAAGCACAGGAAGAAAGCCTGAAACACCCCACCCAACAGTCCTATGTCTTTTCCCCTCCTCTGATAGGATCCTTTGGTCTGAACTTACAGAGCTGAAACCCTCTGTTTCTTTATTCCTCTTATAGTTTTTGATATCTGTGATTCCAGGAGTGAAACCACCGAAAACATGTGTTTGTTCCTCCACTTCTGCTCTATTTGCAAATGGTAAAATAAAGATAAAGATGGGAGTGGAACTCTCACATTGATTGAGATAAATAAAAAGGAGTTTTGTGCGTAAATCTAACAGAAAGAATGCTGATGCACACGTCTGCCTTTGTGCGTAGAAAGTTTTAGCGAGAAATCTGCACAATTTTCTCCTGATTTGAGAACTTTGTTCTGCATATGATGAAAGTATTTACAAGAGCCTGTCTGAGGCTTCTCCTGGAGACAGACCACGTGTGCAACACCTGCAGCTGATATTGTAGTCTTTGCTCACAACAGAAAACACAAACCTCTGTTTTACATTTTTTAGGAGGAGTGATGCTTGGCGGGATGAGATAGAAACCAAGTAGAAAATAATGATGGGGTTTGAGAGAGAATGATTGAGATGGTGGCCTGGATTCAAGAGAAACAGGTGTGCACACACTGACAGCCATAAAGGATATAAACACACACACACACATGTATGCACGGAGAGTCACGCATTTAAATACTCTTACATGTGAGTAACTCATACAGAAATCCCCACACAGGCCGTTCCCTGGACAGGACAGATGAATGATGCAAGGATTTGAAATGAAAGATCCTGGTATCTGATGGTTTTCCTTTCCTTCCCTTTCCTTTCCTTTCCTTTCCTTTCCTTTCTGTTCCTTTCCTTTCATTCTTCTTCTCATCTCCTGGCCTCTGTTTATTGTTGTGTTAAATAGGCTAATCTTAGTCATGACTGTCTGTATGCGTGTGAAGGCGAGTCATCCGAGAGTGGTATGGTGGTTTATTAAAGGAAAACCATTAGCCGTCTGCTTGACTCCATGCATTCACTCCCTCTCTGTTTCTCTCTCTCTCTTTCACACACACACACACACACACACACACACACACACATTATTGTGATATGTTTTCTGGTGAAACAACACTGCGATTTACAGAGAGTGG
>VUQG01044969.1:10383-23790 GCA_015106755.1 Etia nguti | reverse complement strand
TACGGTCAAAAGCCAAAGAATTAAAATGGGTTTTAAGACGTGTCTTAAAAGTGGACAGTGAAGGGGCCTCTCTAATGTGCAAGGGCAAGTTATTCCATAATTTAGGAGCAACTATAGAAAAGGCCCTGTCCTCTTTGAGCTTCCTCCTGGATCTCAGTACTTCCAGGAGCAGCTGGTCAGCTGACCTAAGAGACCGACAGGGTGTGTAGGGATGAAGAAGCTCGGGAGGTAAGGCGGGGCAAGATTGTGAAAGCATTTAAAAACAAACATAAGAATTTTAAAATGAACTCTAAAAGACATGGGTAGCCAGTGCAGTGAGGCCAGCACAGGGTTTATATGCTCTCTTTTACGAGTTCCTGTTAGCAGTCGTGCAGCGGCATTTTGAACCAGCTGCAGATGTGAGAGCAACGACTGACTGACCCCGACATAAAGTGAGTTACAGTAGTCCAGACGGGAAGAAATAAAAGCATGGATCACTGTTTCAAAGTGCTGCCTAGAAAGAAAGGATTTCACTCTTGCCAGTTGCCTTAAATGATAAAAACTGGACTTCACCACTGCTCTGATTTGGCTGTACAATTTAAAATCACTGTCCAACTTAAAACCAAGGTCAGTAATAACTGGTTTAAAATAAACTTCCAGGGGTCCCAAATCTACAGAGGAGCACTCACAGGGACCACTAGGTCCAAACACCAACACCTCTGTTTTCTTTACATTAAATTTTAAAAAGTTTAAAGCCAACCAAGCTTTAATGTCATCTAGACATGTCAAAAGAGGTTTTATGGGGATGCCATCCTTCTACTTTAGTGGCAAATAGATTTGGCAGTCATCGGCATAACAATGAAAAGAGATCGCATGGCTTCTAAGGATGGAACCCAGAGGCAATAAATACAGTAAAAAGAGATCATGGTGTCACACATGGAATGACCACGTTGTTCTGGTCTTGTTTGACCCAACTGCTGCCTTTGACACAGTAGACCAAAATATTCTAATATCTCAATTAAATCATCTAGTGGGTATTGGTGGCACTGCACTTAATTGGTTCTTATTAATAATAGGTCTAATAGGTGTTATTTGGCCAATAGAACTTTGTCTGTCAGGCTTCTCAGTTCCGAATCATCTTCTGCTTCTCTGTCATGCGGCGTCCCACAGAGCTCAATATAACCTCAGTACAACACTAGTTTATACGGAATAACTATAAAAATGTGAAATTACAAGTAATACAGAACTGTGCAAAAGTCTTGAGGTGCCCCCTCGCCACTTTATATTTTGTTGTACAAACAGTTTTCCCTTATATACAGTATTTACATGTATATTTGAACATGTCTCAATAAATTACAGCCATTTCTATGTTTTTCCTAGCAATGTGTAAAGAAATGAGGGACGTGCCAAAAGTTGTGGGCAGTACTGTATTCCTCTGCTGATGGTAGAATACAAGTTTTAGCAACAAGGAACCACGTGGGGTTCATTTTGATCCTATCCATATGCAATGTTTAGTTTACGGGGTGATACATTTCTTTAAAGAATACAAATGAACACTGCTGACACACACAAACTGAATCTCAAAATGAACAAAGCCTTCGCTTAGGTTTTGCAAGTAGGGAGCAGGTAAAAGACCCTCTGCTCGGCTGCTTCTGAGCCCTGTGCTGCATGTGTGACGCCCCTGCTTTACGTATTATTAAAAATTATATACCTTATTTAAATTTAAACCTAATCTAAGAAGTAAAACTACAGAACAAAAAGTCAGAAGTGCAATATTTCCTAAAATGTACTCTGCCTGGTCGCCAGTTTTGGTCTTCCACTCCAGCAGGTGGCACTTCGCTTCGAACAGCCCGTGAAAGAAGAGAGAGGATCGTGTGTGATCAAGATAGAAATCTATCTGATGAATGTAACTTGTTAGAATTACATTAAAGGGGAGGAAAGAAAATCAAGATCAACTGAAGACCAAGGTGGATTTAAACCACCTGTAAAACCTCGTCCTGCTGATGGCAAGAAGACAGCGTTATGCGTGATTTTAACATGCCTGGAGAGTTTGTGCGTAAAAGTGCGCGCTTCTCCGTGGCTCCCCAAGCTCTCTTCCCGTCCTATCCTTATCCTCATCTCCCTCGGGTCTGAGCAGCAGCAGCAGCAGCAGCAACAGCGGCGGCGGTCCATCCTTCAGACCAGCTGAAAATGGCTGGGCTCAGTGGCACCCGGAGGAGCTCCACTCTGCGACTGACGGGGTTATTGTGCCTTTTATTTCTTAATTTCTTCTCTCGTGCCTTCGCGAGTCGTGGTGTTGTTTCAGAAAAATCATCCGGAGCGATACAAGAGGATTCCCACAGCCAAGCAAACGCCACGGCTCATAAAAAGACTTTCCCCGTCCTCTCCTTCAACTACGAACATGTCAAGACGCCCTTTGAGATCTCTCTGTGGATCCTCCTGGCCCTGCTCATGAAACTTGGTGAGTGTCGCTCTAATGAAACAACGCTACATGAATAAATACGCCCTTCTAAGCTGACTTCTCAGGCCGTTTTTAGAAATGATTTAAAGTCCATGTTTATTTTGTTGTTTATTTATTCAAGTTCTATTGAAGATGCAAAGATAAAGGTGCAAAATGAAGGGTAGGTGCACTAAAATAGTACTCAGATACAAACAAGCTGACCGATTTCCAAAGCAGGAATCCTCAGAGCTGTAGGTCTGCACCAATGAAGACGAGCATCACCTTTTAAGATCCACTGTCTTCACATTCTTTAAAGTTTCAGTCATTTATTTACATTGTTTTCATCCGTTTATTTTCTTTATCTTTGTGTTGAAAGTAATTCAAGATTCAAGAAGTTTATTGTCATGTACACTGCAAAACACAAATGGTTACAGCAGAGCAATGAAATTCTTACTTTGCAGGTTCCCTTCACACAACTAAAAAGAAAGTAATAATAAGTATAACGGTGCTTTGTAGATCTTGTAGCTTATATGTGGGTGTAAACAGAATTTAAAGTGCAAGTAGTTGCAACACTGTCACAGTGATAACATATATAGAGTATGTAATATTAAGGTGTATATGTAGAGATATGTACAAAAGTTGCAAATTTACAGTTATGGATAATTACAGTTAGACAGTAGTCAGTGATTTAGTAGCCTGGTGGCCTGTGGATAGAAGCTGGTTTTTAGTCTGGTTGTTCACACTCCTGTAGCGCATGCCAGATGGCAGAAGTGTGAACAGTGTGTGCTGTGGGTGGGTGTGGTCCTTGATGATGGTGTGTGCCCTTTTCCTGACCCGAGTGTTGTAAATGTCCTGTAGTGGTGGGAGGGGTATTCCACAGATGAGTTGTGCCGTTTTGATGACACCCTAGAGAGCCTTCCTGTCCTGAGTGGTGTAGTTCCCATACCACACTGTGATGGAGTTTGTCAGGATACTCTCCTCTGTGCATCTGTAAAAGTTGCTAAGAGGTTTGGAGAATAAATCAAATTTTCTCAGCTTCCTTAGGAAGAAGAGTCATTGTTGAGCCTTCTCCATGATCTGCCGTGTGTTATGGGCTCAGGTGAGATCCTCATTGATGTGGGTGCCGAGGAATTTGAAGGTCTTCACCGTCTCCACCTGAGTCCCGTTGATGTATAGTGGGGCGTGCTGGTCTCTACTCATACTTGAGTCAATAATCATCTCCTTAGTCTTCTCACCATTTAAGGAGAGATTATTTTCCAGGCACCAGGACACCAGCTGAGCCACCTCTTCCCTGTAGGCAGTCTCCTCTCCACCAGTAGTCAGCAAACTTAATGATGGAGGTGTTGCTCTTGGAGGAGACGCAGTCATAGATGAAGAGGGTGTAGAGGAGTGGACTGAGCACACAGCCTTGAGGAGTCCCTGTGCTCACTATCTTTGTACCTGATGTCCTGGTACCAACTCTGACTGCCTGGGGTCTGCCTGTGAGGAAGTCCAGGACCCAGGGACAGAAGGGGGGTGTCAGTCCAAGAGTAGAGAGCTTTCCCGCCAGTCTGTTTGGGATGACGGTGTTGAATGCTGAGCTGTAGTCTATAAACAGCATTCGAACATAGGTGTCTTATTATTTTCGAGGTGTGAGAGGGCTGTGTGAATGGCTGCATTAACGGCGTCTTCGGTAGAACGATTCTTCCGATATGCAAATTGAAGAGGGTCTAATGTGTCTGGGATGGCTTTTTTGATATGGGACATGACTATCCTCTCAAAACACTTCATTACAATTGAAGTGAGTGCGATGGGGGAATAGTCATTCAAACAGATTATGTTGTTTTTCTTGGGGAGGGGCACTATGGTGGTGGACTTGAAGCATGTGGGGACAGCTGACTGGGTAAGGGACAAATTGAAAATGTCTGTAAACACCTCAGACAGCTCTGAAGAGTAGACCCTCAAAGTACGGCCGGGGATGTTGTCAGGGCCGGCTGCTTTTAGGGGGTTAGTCCTCCTCAGAACCTTCTATACCTCAGTCGAAGTCACAGTGAGTGAAGAGCTCTGTGCTGCCTCTGCTGGTAGAATCCCTCTATGTTGGTTGGTGTTGAGTGTGTCGAAGCCAGCGTAGAACTCATTCAGCTCGTCTGGTAACGTGTTGCAGCTGACTGTGACCCTGCTGCTCCTCTCCTGGAAATCAATGATGTGTTGCAGGCCCTGCCACATGTGTCGGGAATCTGAGTTGTTGTAGTATCCTTCCAGCTTCAGTGCTGCGTCTTGGCTTCCCTGATGGATCTACGTAGCCCTCTGCGTCACCAGAGGCAAATGCAATGGAGCGTGCATGTAGCATGGAAGGTACCTAAAAGTTCAACCATGGTTTCTGATTTGGATATGTTTTATAGCGCTTGGTGGGGACAATATTGTCAATGCATGTGCTGATGTAGCTGGTGACCACTGATGCATATTCCTCTAAATCCACCGAACTGTCCTCTCTCATGGCAGCAGTCTTAAACACACCCCAGTTTGTAGCACCAAAGCAGTCCTGAACCACAGAATCAGCCTCTTCACTCCAAACTTTAGTAATTTTACTTACTGGGGGGCTCGTTTGAGGAGCTGCCTGTATGCTGGATAGAGGAACACAGAAATGTGGTCAGACTGTCTAAAATGCGGGCGAAGCACTGCCTTGCATGCGCCCCTTACATTGCTGTAGACGTGGTCCAGGATGTTGTTATTACTTGTTTGATGGAAAACACAGAAAACACGCAGTAAGCTTGTGTTAATCCATCATAAACAACTGCAAAGCAAAAAACTGTTTCAGTACAAATGACAGCTGCTTTTGTTAAAGAGGACATATTCTACTCATCATCTTGTATATAATTTTATTATTGGACTATATTAGAGTAGCTTGCATGATTCACGGGTCAAAATAATCCTCAATCCCGGCTTCATCAGCTGTCTGAATAAAGCCGTGGCTCATGCTCAGTTTAAACCAGCTTCTTCTGATTTCTCTCTCTCTGAGGTAGGGTTTGGACACCAGGTGGGTTTGGCTGACCTCATCACTTGAACCTTAATATGAGTATCCACCACAGGGTCAGTATATATATGACGGAATAATGCGGAAAAACATAAGTCAGCTTTAGTATCTGGTAGTTGCACCAAATAAAGCTTAAAAATACTTTGCATTTAACATTATTTAATCACTGAATCTTTTAATTATTTTATAATATTTAAATGCTAATTCTTTGCAAGTTAAACATATTAAAATGTTTGTTATTGTCTTTGTAACAGTGAAAAACTAAAAAATGTTGAGTTTGCTGTTACAGAAACTTGTTCCAATGTGATAAGCTACTAACAAAGAATTTCCTCCCACCTTGAAAAGACTTAAATGATTCATTGCTTATCTAAACTGTTAGCAACCGTGTATTCGTCTTTGGAGTTTTTGTTGTTTGCAGTTTGTAGCAAGCAGAGATTCCAGGAACCTGACAGTTGTTTCTTTTGAAATTCATCGCCAGAAATAACAAAGCATTCAAATGAGATGTTGTGCACGCTTGTACTTTTCACCTTTAGACATTAAAGGGAAAAATATGACACTGGCACAGTATTGCATGTTAGAAGGGTGATGTTCTAATAAAAAGGCAGCAACTCGGTGCATTTAGACACACAGGCATGATCGAGATGATGTGCTGAAGTTTCAGCTGAAAATCAGAATTAAGCAACTACAGCAGCAGAAGACGACACCGGGTGCCACTCCTGTCAGCTAAGAACAGGAAACTGAGGGTGCAGTTCACATGTGATCACCAAAATGGTACAAGATTGGAAAACCAGTGTCTGGTCTCATGAGTTTCCATTTGTGCTGTGACATTCAGATTTTAGGTCAAAATTTGGTAAAAGTCTCCAATAATGAGGTCAGTGTGTGTGGAGATAATCCCTGTGAGCTGAAACTTAGGCTTCAGGCTGCTGTTTTAGACTTTTTTTTTTTGGCGACGCATGATGCCACAGAGAGCCAATATGCTAATATGGTCATCTTAGGCACACAGAATTGTGAGCACAGAGGCCCCACCCACATTTAAGCTTCCAGTTTGTGAAAGATGGCAAATGAGAAGAAAGCTAAAACAGTTTGTTTTAGACAGAGGATGAACTGAGGAGCTGCACCAAGTACCGTATGAGATAAATAAGGATTACTTTGAGGTGTTACTCATGCAAAGCTACTCTTCTGGAAGCCAAGAATTAAAATGTGGATCTAAAATTAGGATAATAGGCCCTAAAAACACACTCTAATAAAGCGTGGCCTCCAAAGTGCTGCATATCTTAGTAATTCAGCGTACTGTAACATTTGCTATGTTAATCTTGATGGAGCAAATTCTTGGTGCTCCTCTTGTTCACGCCGTCTCTCTCAGCTAAAAGAGGCTTTGACATTCAGTCTCCCCGACATGTGACCGTGGTCCAGGCTGTTGTAAAGAACGTTTATGCAGTCACTGGTTTTGCTTGAAGCCTCCCTCGCCCCCACATCCCCTCCCTGACTCTGCACACTGAGATCTTTGTTATCAAGCAGTGCATTAGGACAGGAAGACGGACAGGCCCTCGGTCACAACAGCTGGACAAACAGATAAGACGCTAAAGAACCTCGCTGTCCCCTCTCAGCCAATGGAAACCCACAGGAGAGACTGAGAAAGCCAATCAGTGTTGCCGTAAAACATCACATGTTTTAGACATTTAAGATGTTGGATAATATAGCAACAAAAAAGTCACAATGGATCTTTTTCTGTTTTCAAAATGTCCTAAGAAAGAGCTACAGTAGTTGTAGGTAGGCCTGCAGCTTCACCGAGCAGAAGAACATCTTGTACACTTACTGCTTGTGTTCAGCTTTGTTTTTTTGAAATCTTAAAGTAGATAACTTACAGGTTTTATAAATCAAAAGCAGACACAAACAGAAATTGATGCACATTTAATGGTATTAAATTTATTTATTTATTTATTTATTTATGCTTTAGAAATCCAACAAAATATACTAAAGTGGTAACAATATAGTCAGTGGGTTGCCAGATTGTGAGAAAGTATCCACCAGGATTATATTTTTGTTTTATTTTCTTCTTAATTATTAACTGCATCTGGACCATTAGCTATAACAGAGGAACATCTGTCTTTAATAAATGCCTAAAATATCCCCATAATAATAATAATAGTAATAATAATGATAATAATAATAATAATAATGATAATAATAATAATAATAATACTAACTTAATTCTCCAATAAAATTCAACAGTATCCTGCATTAAAATTTGCAGCGATTAACAGCTAAACTGACATATGAATTATATAATTAGTAAAATAGAGAATCCAAAGTAGGAGGAGTGCAGCTCTGTCAAACCTGAAGGCTATTTGAAGAGATTGATTACCACGAATCTCCCCAGAGATCCCTTTCATCAGTCTGAATCCAACGTTTGCTTGGGAAACAGGAAATAGATGCTCTGTCCAGCTCTGTCCTAAAATAACTGAGGCACTCTGTTTATAATTGTGTGTAGTGGGAATATCCATAACTATCATGTTCTTACGGAGCCAACTCGAAGCTCAAGTGACTTTGACCTCTGACATCAGGACGGCATTTTTACCCAGAGAACTGCCGCTCACTGGATATTTTCTCTTTTTCTGACCGTTCTCTGTAAACCCTGGAGATCACAGCTTCACTTAAACCTCCTTTCCTCCCCTTTCTGATGCTTCAGTGTATTTAGCCATCTCCACATGCATAAATACATTGAGTTGCTGCCATGTGATTGGCTGAATGGATCAGTTGGCTGATTGTATTATTGAGAAGCTGAATCTAATAAAGTGGCCAGTGAGTGCAGGTCCCATTTAATCCGAATGATACTTTCTCCCATGATCCTTCAGAGAGAAAGTCACATTTTTAATCCAGATTGGTAATCGGTTCAGTTTGATCTCTCAGGCTCTCTAAGGTGCTTTCTATCCAAGTTTCTTCTAAGGCAGCATTTAGGAGCCATATATAATGTTTTGATAAATGGTTTATTAATGTTTGTCAACTATTATGAAACCCCACAAGTGGAGGCCGGTGCATGAAACTATAAAAATGGTTTTCAGAAAAAGTTATAACTGTCCTTTTAAATCTGTTCACCTGACATGTGCGACACACGGAGAGACGTGCATGTCTGCTCTGAATTTTCTTTAAGCTCAAATGTGATTTACATGTTTTCATGTACAAAAAAAGCTAAAAAAAAAAAAATATATACATACATTACTCCTTATGTATGTATACATAAGAGGGGGAGTGAGGGGGGAGTGCGTGTCTGTGTCAGTGTACATGAGAGATTTGCGTGTGTGTTTGTATGCTGTGTTCAACTTGAAAGAGAGTGTCCTTTCAACCAGTTAAGCAAAACTCAACAGTCCTCCAGCTGACGCAGGTGACCTTGAAGGATGGGAGCAGATAGTCAAAACACAGTCCTCTTATCAGGGAGAATTGTCTGGCCAGTCTTAGCCTTGGGTAGCCACATGAAGAAGATGGTTGTTTGGGTTCAAACGAACAACTGCATTCCAATTTCGCAGTTGGTCTAAATGTCCATCACTGGTCATCAGGTCTCTCAATTCCCGTTGCAGAGCCGTGAGCTTCTTCAAGGTCTTCGTTCAATAAACACAGTCTGATTACTCACGGCTTGCCCATCGTCAATCGTGTCGGCCAGCCTTGTGGGGTTTTGAACAGCTGTAACCGCTTTCTTTGTTCTTCGATAAGCCAGGTCCGAGCCAGGTCCGATCAGCCAGAACTCTGTTATCATTGTTTCGAATAGGCAGATCTCGTTCAATGCCCTCCATCAAGAGTCGCAACCGACCATCGAGTATCCGGCAGCAAACGTCTCTGCAGGACAATCGGACTCTCCCGAGCCCAGGCTTCTCGTCTAGAATAGGGTGTCAATTTCGTTAAGGGACCAGTTGATCATATTCATAATTCTTTAGGTTTTAGAGAACAAGACTGAGAGACTCTCTGAGGATTAGAGTTAGATGACAGTTAGCCACAGTGGATTTTAAATCAAACAATAAATGAAAAATTTCAACTTTAATTCAAAGTGTTTAACATACTCAGTCCCCTATTTTAGAGGCTCAGAATTTAAACAATGGCTGACAGCCAGTTTAATAACCAGTTAAAGACTGTTCCTTTGTTGTTTTATGCCAAATTAAACACGTGGACAAAATTGCTGGTACCCTTCGGGCAATGAAAAAAAAACTCAGAATGGTCACAGAAATAACTTTAATCTGACAAAAATAATAATAAATTAAAATTCTATGAATGTTAACCAATGAAAGTCAGACATTGGTTTTCAACCATGCTTCAACTGAATTATTTAAAAAAAATAAATGCATGGAACAGGCCTAGACAAAAAGGATGGTACCCCTAGAAAAGATATTAATTCAAGGTGTGTCCACTAATTAGCATCACAGGTGTCTACAATCTTGTAATCAGTCAGTGGGCCTATATATAGGGCTCCAGGTAGTCACTGTGTTGTTTGGTGACATGGTGTGTACCACATTCAACATGGACCACAGGAAGCGAAGGAAAGAGTTGTCTCATAGACAAACATGTTAAAGGTAAAGGCTATAAGACCATCTCCAAGCAGCTAGATGTTCCTGTGACTACAGTCTCTCTCATGTAGTCCACTTTGGCTCAAACAACGACCATTGTTGAAAACAAATCATAAAAAAGCCGGACTGGAATATGCCAAACTACATGTTGACAAGCCACAAAGCTTCTGGGAGAATGTACTATGGACAGATGAGACACAAATTGAACTTTTTGCCAAGGCACATCAGCTCTATGTTCACAGATGGAAAAATGAAGCATATCAAGAAAAGAACACTGTCCCTGCTGTGAAACATGGAGGAGGCTCTGTTATGTTCTGGGGCTGCTTTGCTGCATCTGGCACAGGATGTCTTGAATCTGTGCAGGCTACAATGAAATCTCTGTAGAATCAAGGGACTCTACAGAGAAATGTGCTGGCCAGTGTGAGAAGGCTTGGTCTCAGTCGCAGGTCATGGGTCTTGCAACAGGACAATGACCCAAAACACACAGATAAAAACACCCAAGCATGGCTAAGACGAAAACATTGCACTATTCTAAAGTGGCCTTCTATGAGCCCTGACCTCAATCCTATTGAGCATCTTTGGAAGGAGCTGAAACATGAGGTCTGGAAAAGGCGCACTTCAAACCGGAAACATGGAGCAGTTTGCTCATGAGGAGTGGGCCAAAATACCTGCTGAGAGGTGCAGAAGTCTCATTGACAGTTACAGGAATCATTTGATTGCAGTGATTGCCTCAAAAGGTTGTGAAACAAAATATAAAGTTGTGGGTGCCATCATTTTTGTCTAGGCCTGTTCCATGCCTTTATTATTTTTTTATAATTCTGTTGAAGCATGGTTGAAAACCAATGTCTGACTTTCACTGGTTAACATTCATAGAATTTTTATATATTATTACTTTTGTCAGATTAAAGTTATATCTGTGACCATTGTTTTTCTTTTATTGACCGAAGGGTACCAACAATTTTGTCCATGTGTGTAAGTAGTTCAAAGTTCTGGAGTTGATCCCAAGTTTTAAACTTTAATTTGTTCGCTCTTCACTGGATCTCTTAATATGAGGTCCAGACAGATGTCAATGCAAGTGAAGGAGGCCATGATAAGACTGAAAAAAAAAAACTACTCCACATTAATTAAACCTATCAGAGAGATAGCAAACACTTTAGAAATGGCGATGTCAACATTGTGGTACATTGTTAAAATTAATGAATACACCGACCAACTCAGGAAGTTACTTTTGAGGAGGCAGGTGTGTCAATGGTCCGGTATACAATCAAGAGACGCCTTCATGAATGGAAATGCATTCAAAGAGGATTTATAGCAAGGTGCAAACCACTGGTTACACTAAAGAACGAGACTTTGCCATAAAGCATTTAAAAGAGCAAGAACAGTTATGTATAAAAGAGTCTTTGGACAGATTAAACCAAGGTTAACTTTAACCAGAATCATGGGAAGACAAAAGTATGGCAATGGAAAGTAATAAGTTAAGTGATGCTGAGGCGTACCACATCATCTGTCAAACATAGCGGAGCAAGTGGTATTGCATGGGCATGTATGGCTGCCAGTGGAACCGAACCACCAATGTCGATCGATAATGTGACTGCTGATGGAAGTAGTGGGATGAATTGCGAAGTATGCAGGACTCTACTCTCTGCTCGGAGAAACTGATCAGACAGCGCTTCATGGTTCAAATGGACCCAAATGACCCAAAGCATGCTGCAGATAACCCAAGAGTTTCTCAACTAATGAAATGGGATGTTCTTCAGTGACTCAGTCACCTGACCTGAGCTCAGCAGAGCAGCTTTCAAGTTCTTAAATGCAAAACTGAAGGCAGAAACAAGCATTGATTGTTTGATTGATAATTCTTTATTTATCCCAAGGGAAAGCATCAACTGAAAATGATGTCCATGGGTTCTAGACTTCATGCAGTCATGGACTGCAAATTATTGTCAGTATTAAGAACATTTGACATATTGAAAAGTAATTTATTAGTGTCAAAAATCATATTTTAGCAACAAAACAGAGAAGAGTGGATAACTCCACATTTCAAACGTTCAGTCCAGGGAGTCCTTGGTATTTTTTTTTTTTTAATGATTGTGTTAAATTTGATTATGGTCTGTCTGCAGGTTTTCACATTATCCCCACTGTGTCTCGCATCGTGCCGGAGAGTTGTCTGCTAATCTTTGTTGGCCTGCTGGTGGGTGGCATCATCAAAGCAACTGGTGAACAGCCACCCGTCCTTGACTCTAATCTCTTCTTCCTGTACCTGCTGCCTCCTATCATCCTGGATGCGGGCTACTTCCTGCCTATCCGCCCCTTCACCGAGAACGTTGGCACCATCCTGATGTTTGCAGTGGTGGGGACACTGTGGAACGTCTTTTTCATTGGTGGGATGATGTATGCCGTCTGTCAGATTGATGCGGCCAAGCTGGCTCACGTGGACCTGCTTTCCTGCCTGCTGTTTGGCTCCATTATCTCGGCTGTGGACCCCGTGTCCGTCCTGGCGGTGTTCGAGGAGATCCACATTAATGAGCTGCTGCACATCCTCGTGTTCGGGGAGTCGCTCCTCAACGATGCTGTCACGGTGGTGAGCAAAGTTTGCATTCTCAAATAGTAAATATATTATAATTAAACTCATTCTTTTTCTATGTGAATGAATTACTTTTCTATAAAATGTTCAAATATAGTAAAAAAAAAAGCATATTCTGGCATACTTTGAGATGTTGTCATATCCAGTTAACACTAAAATAGTCAATAGATACAGAAAAGTAGAGAAAGAAAAATAAAGACTAAGCAGAAAATCTCTGTTTAGGAGGAAAGGAACATTTTTTTCATGTGTATATTTTCACTTGAGAAAGTTTCTGAACTATAAATTTTCTGCTGATCAGGTAATAAACCCATTAAATAATGAAATTATCAAGATAAAATCCCATTTTTAGGTCCATGAAACAACCATGAACAAAACCAAAAGCAAACACAAACAACCCTGTTTCTGCTCCAGGTCCTGTATCACCTGTTTAAGGAATTTGCTCACGAGCAGGCGATTACTGTGACCGGCGCCATCCTCGGTGTCATCTCTTTCTTTGTGGTTTCCCTGGGAGGTGTCATGGTGGGCGTCATCTACGGCATCCTGGGAGCTTTTACGTCCCGCTTCACCTCATACTCGCGCGTCATTGAGCCGCTGTTCGTCTTCCTCTACAGCTACATGGCTTACATCTCAGCGGAGATCTTCCACCTGTCAGGGATCATGTCGTAAGTAGACGAGCCCTCGGTCTCTGAGCTTCGTGATAAAAAGGTTTTAGGTTTTAGTCTCAAACTCACAAAAACTCTGTATGAGATATAATACACTAGTGTTACAACCATTACAGACCCTAGGTTTTTGTCTTGGTTACAGTGGCCTAGCTGAAATCATACATTATATCTAATCTAAA
>VUQG01044968.1:25455-48538 GCA_015106755.1 Etia nguti | reverse complement strand
CGCACCTGGTGATTTTTTTTTTTTTTTTTTCTATTAGAGGTTTAAAACATGACAGAAACTGCTTAGTTTAGAAAAGAGCTTCAAGGATTACTCCCAGTATGCTTCATGTTGGTGATGATGGACAACAGGGCAGTGGATGAATAGTCAGTTTTGCTTAGGAAAGTTTCTGACCCTGAAGTGTCTGAAGCTGACTTCTCCACATATCAAAAAAGTAGCTTCAATGCTTCCTCAAGACCGTAGATTTATATAAATACTCTAAATCCAGATTAACTGATTCAGAGTGTATTTAAGGTTCTATAAATTTCAGTTTGCATCAGTGACGTCTGTTTTATGGCAGCCTTTAGGATTATAATGAATTAATTTTGACACCTTTTGAATTTCCCCTACTCACGTTTTCTTTTCTGTTTGCTGTTCAGTCCGGTTCCAGCAAGGTGGTGTACATCGGTCAGCTCCCCAACAGCAAATACACGGACGAGGAAATCCTGAAGTTCGCTGAGCCTTTTGGGAAGGTCAAGAAGTACTTCCTGAACAGAATCCGGAGAGAGGTACAGAACCGGGACGAACGCACGCCTGAACTGAATCCGTTTAACAACTGCTGCTGCTTTAAAACCGTCTAACATTTTTCCTCAGTGTTTCCTCGAGATGTACAATGCCGAGGACGCAGAGAAGATGGCTGCCGATTATAAAGCGAAGCCGCCGAAATTAAATGGGAAACGCCTTACCATCTACGTGAGCAGGAAGTACAAGCAGCTCAAACATGGGTGAGTGTCATCGTCTTCTGAGGCCACTGGCTGCACGAGTCGCCGCTAACGGCTGTTCGACCCACCACCAAATAGAAACTACAACCATTCTGGAAACACTCTTTTACCACAAGCAGCAGCAACTGTCGCTGGAACAAGTTTTTCAGGTCTCTAGTGATTATTTTATGGAAACGATCGCTTTTATTGTCTGTCTCTGTTGGAGCTGTGGTCAGTGCTGTCTGTGTTCTGAGGGGATTTGTGTCTAATTGTAGCGACCTGTCACAACGACCGTAACATCAGCTGATAGACGACAGCAGCGCCTGCGCTTTGATGTGTAATTGTGCACGTAAAACAAGAGTTTCTGGCATTAACTACTGGAACATCCTGTATTTCCAGAATAATCTCCAGGCTGGCATCTCAGAGTGTATGATGTCATCACTGTGCAGGAAACAGAAAACAACTTTGACTTTTTTAAACTTCAAATACTGTTTTTATGTTGAAGTGTCCCCAAGAGCCTGCCCTCTAAAGTAGGCTGGGCTTTTTCCACTCTTTGGTTTGCTAATTTTGAGAAAAACGTTCGATGATGAAAAGTTGAATGACTCTTTCTGATTTTTTTTTATAAGCTTTGGGGAGGTTCTCTGAAAGACTTTGGACCAGCTGACTGTCGGGTCAGAAGAATATTCTGTAATGTTGATGAAACATCACGTTTTCAAGCTTTGACCGAGCATCACGCCTTGTTGGTCCAAAGGTTCTGTTCAGTTTTATCTGTACTCCTGTTTTTGAGGCTGTGGTGAAGGCCGTAGAGAGGTGCATGCTGGGAGTTTGTGTTTGTGTCACCTTAAACGCTCTGCCTCATCTCATTGTGTTCCCTCAGCCATCGAACGCCGAACACTGTGAAGAGAGCGAGTGACGACTCGCCACAAAAGTTCTCGAAAGATGCCGAGGAGCCGCCGGCCAAGAAACCTAAAGAGGAGGCCCTACCAGAGGTGGAGGAGGAGAAAAAGGAGGAGGACAATCAGGAGGAGGAGAAGCAGCAGGAGGAGGAAATGGAGACCCTTGATGTGAGCGAAGAGACGGCGGTGGAAGAAAAGTTGGCCGCGGAGAAGGTTCCTGAAGTTTTTGCTGAGAGGAGCAGCGAGGACGTGAGTCGCACGTTTCGGAACATCTTTAATGATCGATAACGACGTGATTATTGATTGCTTCAAATACAGTTGGATTAAACACTTTCTCTCCTCTCAGGAGAAACAGGAGGAGCTGGTGGAGCAGGTGGAGACATCGACCAATCGGAGCGGGGAGACTGAGGCTCCTCCTCCTGCTGAGAACAAACCCAGTGTGGCGTATATGCCGCTGCCGCCGTACATGCCGCTGCCGCCGTACGACCCCAACACGCCCATCGGTGAGGACACTTTCTGATCGCCAGGCAGTCGGCGGTTTAAAAAAAAAAAAAAAAGTTGTCGTCATCGTTACCGTTGTTTTCCTGTAGGTGTCGAACATGTGAAGGCGGGGTTCTACTGCCGCATCTGTTTCCTATTTTACTCCAATGAAGACACAGCGAAGAAGACGCACTGCAGCAGCCAGGCGCACTATGACAAGCTCCAGGTGAGAACCAGCCCCGCCCCACTCATAGCTCCACCCACACATGACCTCTGAGTCACTGAGCCCGAATCAGCTCCACCCACCTGACACACCTGATACATGACTCCACCAAACAACCTGAAATTTGTTTGTTTTTCAGAAATACCTGGAGAAGGAGCAGAGCAAAGCGGAGAAGAAGGTGAAGACGAAGACGCCGTGAGAACACCTAAAACTGAGGGAGAAGCGCAAATGTTGGACTTTCTTTTGTCTTTGTTTTGTATAGCAACGTTTGAACCACACATCGGAGCGACTTTCTTCTGCCGCTCTGTGCCGTTGAACCCTGACACACTCTGCGTTTGTAGCCATGCCTCCTTTTTAGGCTTTATTACTGTAGGTATTGATTAGCTGTTATTGATTTTTATTTTGTCTAAACGGTCAGGAAACAGAATATTCTGTTTAAAGGAACAGCTAAACATCTCAAAAAACAAAACAAAAAAGGTGATTACACAGCTGTCGATCACTTTCTTTATTCATCTAAAAACATCGGATCAACACAGAATCATCAGGCGACCACAGCTCCCTCTGCTCAGTTCTTTCCCATAATTAAGCTACAGCGTACTGAAGATGGACTCTCCTTAGACATGTCATCTGAGTTCACGCAGGTCCCATAAAAAGCTGATTTTATTCCAGATTTACCTCCATGATGTTAAAATATTTAGAAACATTCTGCTCCAGGCTATCAGATACTATAATCTGGTTATTTTCTAAATAAAAGACCCAGTGTGTTTTGTGCTGTCACCATTGGTCTCGTGCCGGTTGGCCACCGGCTCGATTTTTGTCACTTTACCGCTGTCTCACCGCTACATCAGTGTCAGGTTTGTAAACAATGAAGCGACGGATCAATGGCTGCGAGCGTAAACTAGCCTTTGAATAAATCCATGATGGCATCAAGACTTCCTGGGTTGACATGTTGAACTGTACGTCTCTGTGTTTGAAGTTTTCTGTTGATGTTTTAGAAAAATAAAATAATGAAACCACTGTTGTTCATGTGAGATTGTTTAATTGACAACACTACATTTTTTCTTAAATTACATAGTTTCTGTGAAGGTGCGTTTGAGTAAAATTGGACAAAAACAGATTACAGATCCCAGGGAGCTGTTAATATTCTGAGATTAGTCTCTTTAAGACCTTTTTCTTAATCTGACAGCACCTGAACCTGGTGCATGTTTCCAAATCTGAGTTGACCAATCACACGCCTTTTAGGACCAGAGCAGGTGAGTAAGGGAGGGGGGTCCAGTTTCCTAGCGGTTTAACAACAGAAATCTAAGAAACTGGGTTTTTACAGTCACATCTCACTCTTCCTCAAACATAAACAGTTTCTGCTCTGCATGAGAGAAAACTTCAATATTTACACATTTTCTGATTTTCAGCAGGAGCCTTTTTTTTTTTAAATCCTTGTACAAAAACTCAAAACAAGTCCAGTGGAGTACAGACAGAAATCAAATCATGTTTAGTATCTCAGTCGATTAATAAAATCTGAAGGTAACGACCTACAGATTTCTCTGCAGACGTTCAGCTCGTCCACGGATCCTTGCCAGTCTTCTCCTGAAAGAAAAAAAAATCCTTCAGTTTCTATTTTTCAGCTGAATTTAAATTAACATTAAAACCTTTTTTTCCTCCACCTGGTATTTGCTGTAATGCGACGGGCTGCTGCAGTGCTGCTGTTTGGCTTCATCCTCTTCAGCGAAGATCAGCTGACACAGGTTACAGAAATAACCGACGACCGGTCGCACGAACTCCGTCCCTACAAACGCAAACAGGTGACAATGAACGCACCGCTGCCACACGTGTTTAAACTTCCAGCAACGAACTAAACTGTAACTAAATGGGATTTCAAATAAGCTCAGAGGCTTTCTTACCAACAGGTTTGGTAGGTTTCTGAGGTTCAGCAGCACCCTCTGTAGGTCCAGACTGGGGCTCCACCTCCTGGAAATAACAGATCAGTCGTGAGCTGCACTTCAGAGCAGATTTTCCATCATTAACAGTGTTTTTATCTGCTTCACAATATATTTAAACTCAAAATCTGTTCATTAGACAGGTAATTTTAATAAGAAATATTTCATGGCTGAGTCAATTTGAACAAAACTCCATATTTAAGACTGAACTGCAGATAAAAACAATCGAATGGAGTTATTTTAACAGCTGATTCAACATTTCGGATCTTTCGAAACTGAAACAACGGGAACGTCAGCCTTTTTAGGATTTTTTGAACCTGTTTTTGATGTTTTGAAAACAATGACTGAGAAAACAGATGATAAGGCATTTAAGAATTTGATGTTATCCTGAGGAAACTAATATTTCTGCTGAGCTGGTACCACAGCACCTTCAGGCTTTCAGTTATACCTGTTCAGGTGGTGGTTTTGATGACTCGGTAGAGGAGTCTGGTGGATCTGGACTCTTTGCTGCTTCCATACCAACGTCCACTGATGTTTCCTGCTCCTCCTGCTTGTATGTCTCTGGTGTTTCCTTTTTGACATAATCTTCTTCAGGTGGTCCTTTATCACCTGCCGGCTCCTCATTTTGTTGAGTATTTTCTTCCTCTGGTTCTGTCTTCAGAGTTGTCTGAGGCATTGAGTTGTTGTCAGGAGGTCCTTTTGGTTCCAGCATCTCACTGTCTGGAATCTCTGCACACGATGACTCTTTCTCAGAAGTCTTTCTGTCAGCGGATTCCTTATCCAGGTTGTTTTTGAGGTCCTTTTCTGGACTCTCTTTGTCTGGCGATTCCCTCTTTGGAGACTTTTTGGACTTAGACTCTTCTTCTGAAGTTTTTATGGATGTGGACTTGTTTTCCGGAGTCGTTCTGGATGTGGACTTGTTTTCCGGAGTCGTTCTGGATGTGGACTTGTTTTCCGGAGTCTTTTTTATCATAGAATCCTTATGTGAAGTTTTTTTAGATGGCAAATCTTTCTCTGGAGTCTTTTTCCCAGTGGATTTCGTTTCCAAAGTGTTTTTGACGTCCTTTTCTGGAGACTTTTTGGATGTGGATTCTTTCTTTGGGATCTTTTTCCCTGATGAGTCTTTCTCTGGAGGCTTTTTTGACCCAGAATCTTTTTCTGGAGTCTTTTTGCCTGACTTCTCTGACGTCTTCTTTGGGGACTCCTTCCTCCCTTTAGACCTCCTGTCAGTCTCGTCCCAGTCCGAGGTCTTGGATTTGCTTCGTTTCTCGCGCTTCCTGCTTCGACTGTCCTCGTCATCGCTGCCATCTGAGTGAACAACCCACCTGCAGAAAAGGGGTAAAGCGTGAATTTCATGATTAAAAGTTCACAGAAAATAAATTAGGAAGCGTGAAGAGGCGGTTTCGGACCCGTTGTCAAGTCTGTAGTATTTGGTGGAGATGCGGGCTTTGAGTTTTGGGCAGTTGTGGATGGCTGGTTTGCTGACGAGCTCTTCAACAGCTTTCAGGGCCGCTGAAGAACTCGACATCTCAATGAAACCCTGAAACACAGAAAGAGTCTGAAAATGGTCCCGAAGGGAAAGAATGCAGTTGACTCTAAGGATCACAACATAAACAGGATCAACGTAATCTACTATAACTGTTACTGCAAGTAGCAAATACGAAAGCAAACATACACAAACACAGAAATGTAAGATAACCTCAAGCCAACTTGCCTGGCAAATCAACTTCCACAGCATTTTTTTTTCCTGGACATTGAACATTGAACATTGAAGTGAAGTTTTTGTTTTTTTTTAAAATTTCAATAACTTTATCACCCGATGGTATGTGATGACCCAAAAACTATGAGAAGCTGAAATTGGTACTGTTCGTTTTGTCAGTTTTATAAAGTCAAGTGTACTAGTGTTTCCCATTGCATTACACTCTTGGCAACAGGAAATCACCAGCTGATCGGACTGACACAAAGCTTTTAACCCCAGAGTAGCTATGAAAAAAAACAAAACAATGGGCTTTCATAGCTTGAGCTCTTCCAGCGATCATCCGGAATGTGAGACGTTTGGACAACAGCATGGACAAGCTTGGCAAGCTCAAAAACTCCATTGTTTCATTCATAGTTTGGACTGTTTTAGCAATCATCATGTAGAATGTGAAATGTTTGGCCAGTAGGATGAACGAACTGTAATCCTAAAGGACCTATGAAGGAAACTATGGGTTTTTGGATCATCATGTGGAATGTGAGGTGTTTGGACAAAAGGACAGACACTCCATGAGCGCTGCAACTCCCTAGTTTCATTTATAGCTTCAACTGTTTCAGTGCTCATCATGCAGAATGTGAGGCGGGACAATAGGATGGAGGAGCCTGATGAACCGAGCACAGAGATTATAATCATCATTCCTATTGCTGATCCAGGCTGAATCAACACACTGTTTGGATTCCTCTATCAGCTGACAGAGGTCATGAAAATGACTGTGGCGGTGATGAATGGATGTATATGATCAATGTATCTTTTATTCAGTTTGTATTTAGGCTCATAATTGTATCAAATTAGATTTTCATTTACAACGATATTCACTTTGTATCATCCATTTAGTCGACTGCTGTAACACAGTAATTTTCTAACTAAAGCTAAAAAAAAAAGAAAGTATTTCTTATCTCATGTTATCTTATTTTCTTACTGACCTCTCGTCGATTGCCAATGAGGTAATAGCGCACCACCTTCCCAAAATTTCTCAGCAGTTGAAAGAAGTCAAAGAGGGCAAAATTAGGTGGAAGGTGGCCGAAGTAAAAAACCCTGCTGGATTTGGATGTTGACTGCAAGCAAAGAAAGAACAAATGGCTAAATCAGCAACATATCAGACAAAAACTCAGCTGTTATATTAAAGGTAACACTTACCTTAGGTTCATCTGCTGATTCTCCACCTGCAACAAAACCAAACAGGAAGAATATCAGAAACTGAACAGTGAGCTTTAAAACTCAACCAAACGTGCTGGTATATATATTTTTTATTGTGTTCAGTATCACAAGACTTCCAGGCATACCTTGGTCGTCAGAGTCGTCTTCTTCCAGTTCATCCAGAGTGATGCAGTTTTCCAGGTCTACAGGGAAGTCCTCCTGAAAAACACAGATTTAAATGAATCACTTTTTTCCACTTTATAGCTTAAAATATGTGTCCACACTAACATGTTTATCTAAAAAGTCTTTACCGAATCCTCCTGTAGAGGAGTCCCTGTTGCTTCCTTTGACTCCTCTACTTCCTCCTTCTCTTCCTTCTTCATCTCCTCCCCCATCACAGGTTTCTCCTCATTGCCAGGCTCTCCACCCGTCACCTCCTTTACTTCATCTGTAAAGGAGTTTTTAAAAAAGTCAACCGTTTTCTTTGTTTTCCTTTAAAGGCAGCTTTTCTGTAAAAGCTCAGCTCTCATTTCTACCTTTTTCAGGTGCTCTCTCTTCAAGACTCTCGTTTTTCTCTTCCTCTTGCAGAGCCTCCTCCTCCTCTTCATCCGCCAGATTCTCCCCATCTTCAGCAATCACCTCCATCCCCTCGATGTCGCTCTCCTCTCCAGGCAACCTGAAGATCAAAGTGGCATCTTTAGTTAAAACTGTTTTAGTTTCACTTGCAGATGCTGTTCTGCAAACAAAAAAACAAAAAACAGCAACAAGAGGAACTCACGCTGCCTCCCCCTCCACTTCTTCTGTGTTTGAAACTTCAGGTTTGGAGTCTTCGAGAGGAGCCGGTTCTTCTTTGGATGTGGACTCTGCATCTGTGTAAAGAAGAAGATTTAGCACCAGCCTGTCAGATGGACCGGTTCCGGTATCGTGTTGCGTTTTCTTACCTGGTTTCTCCGATTCCGCCGTCTTTTCTCCGTCCTGTCTGGAGGACTTGTTGGTGGATCTCTCTCTAGACCTGGATTTCTTATCTCTGCTGGATTTTTCCACGGATCTGGATTTGCTTCTGCTTTTTCTTTCTTTGCTTGACTTTTCTTGGGATGTAGACATGGTTCTGGTCTCTCTACTGGACTTGTCTCTGGATGTGGACCTGGTCTTCTGGTCTCTGTTGGATTTTTCTCTCGATTTGTCTCTGGACCTGGATCTGCTTCTACGCTTGTTTTCTTGGGACCCTTTCTTGCTTTCCTTGCTGGACTTTACTTTTGTTTTTTCTCTGGACCCTGACTTAGACCTGGTCCTGGTCCGTTTCTCACTAGTGGACTTATCTTTGGACCTGGACCGAGTTCTGCTCTTCCTTTTTCTATCCAACTTGTCTCGGGACCTCGATCTAGTTTTGGCGTCTCTGCTGGATTTTTCTTTAGATTTATCCCTGGACGTGGACTTGGACCTTGTTCTGGTCCGTTCCTCTTTGCTGGACTTGTCTCTGGATCTGGACCTTCTTTTCTTATTTTCTGTCGTTCTGTCTCGGCTCGAACTCCTTGTCCTCTTGGTGGTACTCTTCTTCGTACTTTCATTCTCTTCTTCGTACCTCTTGGCTTTTGAAACACGCCTACAGGACAGACCAGACAAAAGCAGGACCATTATCACGGATCATGAACGATCCCCTAGATGAGAATCCGCCAGTTACCTTACTATCAGGTTGGTCGTACTCACATGAGAGTCTTGTACTCTCCAGAGAAGGAGACACAGATCAAGTCACTGTTGATCCTCAGAGTGTTGGACAGATAATAATCCACCAGTTTCTGAGCATCAGGGGCGTTCTTCATCTCAACGAATGCCTGAAAACAAACAAAGAAACAAACAAGTTATTAATTATTCCTCTAATCTTCTCTGAACTTTAAACTCTTCACTTAAACATGAAATATCCAAAACCAACTCTTGGAGTTACTTAAAAGTTTTCAATACAAGTTTTGTATGTGTTTTCTAAAGTCTTCTAAAGTAACTATTTAAAAAAAAAAAAGATTAAAAAAAAAAAAAAAATCAGTCTTCCTCTCCAGTATCATTTTTTTTAAATGGCTGAGCCTCACCATCGATGGCAGGAACAGGGTGTAGAGCGGCGGGCCGAAGCGTTTGATGATACTGATCAGGTCGGATTTTCCGTCTTCTCCTGATGGAGCGGGCGTGAAACTCACCACCCGGGAGCTCTGAGGAGACATCAAAGTGTGAAGAGACTTTATCAACAATGAAAACAGACATTTGTCTAAATCTCGATCTGTACAACGTCACAAAGAGGGAATACCCTCATATGGCCTGGCTGTAACACAGGAGCCCCACCTACCGGCAATCAGGGATTTCCCTTTATGTAAAAAATGTTGACACCTCTCACTGTGTTTGTGAGACTGCAGCTTTCCCAGACTAAGATCTTTTTATTAGTTATAACCAAACATTTGACACTGGGACTTTCCGTACTTTTCGTATGCAGGAAAAACTGTAAAGAGGCATTTCTGAAACACTGGACGTGTTTCTCTTCTACCTGGAGAAAGTTGAAGGCGTTGGAGATGCTGAACTCAATCTGCTCTCCATTCACAGTTGGAGGATAATTGCTGTGAAACTTCACCAAGTCTTTGGCCTGATCGACGGAGCCCATCTCCACGAAGCCCTGCAGGGTTTAAACCAACTTTAATAACGCTCGAGTGGAAAAAAAAAAGAAAAAAAGCTGCTGCTCATCTTTAAGTGAATGAACGTGCAAATAACATCAGTGTGATGATGAAGATCCTCGCAGACTCACTAGAGACGGAAACATGATGACCTTGACGATCTTCCCGAACGGTTCTGCGAGCTTCCTGAGGTACGTCTCATCGACAGACTGAGATGGAAACTTGACGCACACCACTTTCCCTTTCTCCAAAGTCTGACAGGAAACAACACAAAGACTTTCAGCTGATTCAGGAGCAGCTAAACCGAACCTCATCAAGATCTTAGACGCGTCTCTACCTTCTTTACCTTCTTCTGCTTCGACTTGCTATTTGACTGCGATGCTGCCGAACAGAAAAAACAAGTTTAAGCTGAAATGCACTTAAACGTGTAAACACAAAGGCACAACTGAGTGAGGCAGATTTACTCTGACTAGCTGCTGGGTCGCTTTTTCCTCCATCTTTCTTCTTCTTCTCTGATTTATCGTCCCTAAAAATGACAAAAAGAGGACGATAAATGTTTTTTTAAAAAAGCCAATGAATGAACAACAAACATCAGTAATCAATAAATAAAGCTGATCGCAGCAGCTTCCAGGACCGCCAACATCTGGACCAAAAACTCATTCTTCAATTATTCAAAAAAAAAAATTGACTTGCACTTATATGTTTGAGATAATTCTGACTTTATTTTTATGAAACTTTAATATTTTTAATACAAATATTTTATATGAAAAAGTAATATTACATACAACTAATTATTAATAATTCATTTATTTTAATTTATCAGCTGTTTTTGAGATTTTTAAATATATTCTGACATTTTACAAAAATACTTTTATGTAAATAAAATCAATTTATTATTTAATAAATCCAGAATTTAATGTCTACGATATATTGCACTACATGCTTCTCAACATGTTTTGGAAATTTTTCAGACTTTATAATCTCTATTTAAAATATTTGAAAAATGCAATTTTATTTTATTTAGAATTTTAATTTTAATTGTTTATTCACATATATAATATTTTTGGCAGGGTCACGGCTTTTTATTAGTTTTTATTTTCAGACTTATGTACTTACATATTTAAATGTTAAATTATAAATTATATGTCATATCATTGCAAATTGGTCAACGTTTTTCAGAGTTCATTAACATCCATGTTATTAAGTTGATGATGTTTCTCAAAAGATGACGTGGTTTCGGTCACTGACCTTCGGGCTGTCTGCATGCGGCAGTCCCAGTTAGGAAACCTGTGGAGGAGATGGGAGAGTGTTATTGAACCCTGCAAGCATTAGATGGAGAAACCTGGCGTTGATGTGATGTAAACTCACTGCTGCAGGAGGCTGAGCTGTCCATCTGCATGGTGCCTGCCGGTCACGTGCTGAATCCAAACCTAAAAACAACAGGAAGTAACCCGTTACCGTCTCTCTTTGTGGCACTCCGGTCTCACAGGACATGTGCAGCTCCCATCATCCTTTGCTGCTGAACGCAGACCCTCCCACCACCCACACAGACTGCAGAGAGAGATTCGAGGACAGGTGCACTTACCTTTTGTGACAGCACAGTGATATCACACAGAGAGCACGAGTACGGGAACGTTGGCGGGACCTTCCCGTGGAAATCCAGAGCTTCTTTCCGTGTAGGCATTGAGGGCGAGGACTGGCTGCTCCTCGTGGAGGATGTGTCACGGCGGCTTGCCTGAGGTTTGGACTGGTACTCGCTAGGAAGAGGAGAAGCCGTCACCAACGCCGATGACCTGTATTCAGCTGGTCCAGCCTCGGAGAATCGAGATGACGGCGCTCTATCTCCTCGCCTCACCGGGCTGTAAGAAGGAACTGGACCAGTCTTACCATAATCAGAGGGGCCCTGCCTGCGGTGGAAGTCCACCGTGTACCCCAACGGCGATGATGAGGATGACGATGGGGGAAGCTCTGCTCGGCTGGAGCTTGCGGTAATCGGATGATTCCAGCGATCCATGAGCTTCTCCGAGGGAGGAGGTGGTGGTGGCAGGTGGTCCAGCGGGTACTGGACCGACGTGCAATGGAGCTGGTCCCAGTCTCTGGAGGAGGAGCTGCTCGTGGCGGATCGATGGGTGGAGCTGGGAGGGTAGGAGGAAGAGGAGGGAGGAGACGGAGCGCGGGGAGGGAAAGGTTTGACGGTCCCTTTTTTGCATTTGATCTGTCTGAGGATGTGTGGCAAAGACTCGATAGTGAGGACGTCTTCGGGCAGCTCGGCTAGCAGCGCCAGATCACTGGGCTCCAGACCGCAGCTGCTCAGGATGCTCAGAACGTTGTCCTGCGACGACTGCAGCACACCAGAGCCCCTGGACGAAGACGAGGAAGGGCAGGAGGAGGAGGCAGAGAAGGAGTCCTGTGGCTGCCTGTAAAAGTCGCGGTCTGCTGAGGAGTGGCGGTAGTCCACAGATCTATAAGGCCCGGGATCAGTTCTGAGGTCGGTGTCAGACGGCGGCTTTCTGTACGGGTAATTCTGAGACATGATGGCGAGCTGTGGAGAAACGCTCTGGGCGTTTCCTGCAGACAGAAGGTGTCAGGGAAGACAGAAGATGTAAAAGGTGATGTGAAGGTGGAGGACGAGTTGTCCTGAGAGAAAACAAAACTTAAGAGTGACCACCACGTGCTCAGGAAGTGAAGAAGGAAAAAAAAAGAAATCGTTATTTTCTTTGATGGTGTCACGTCTGCCTCGGCTACTTTATGATAGGAAATTTCTGAAAATGTAAACAAAAACATAAAAAGTGTTCACCCTGATACAGTTCTGGTGAAAGATGAAGTACACCCTCTTTCAGATGTAAGGTTTTAAGTATGAGGACATGCAGAAGCAGCGTGTGAAAAATGACACACCCAGCAGCAATAACTCTGAGTTATCGCTGTGGAGGAATTCTGGTTAAACTCTTCTTGCTTTAGTTCATTGAAGTTTGCAGCAATCATTCATGCACAGCTCTCTGAACGTCCCACCCACAGCATTTCAGTCAGGCTGAGGACTGGACCATTGCAGCATCGGGATTATTTTCTTTTTCAGCCACTGTTGGACATTTGCTTCTGTGTTTTGGATCACCGTCCTGCTGGATAACTGAACATCAGCTGAGCTTTAGCTGTGGGACAGGTGGCCTCACATTTGACTCAAGAATACTCTGGTACAGAGAAGAGCTCACTGTTCACTCAGGGACTGCAAGGTGCCCAAAACATGACTCCTCCACCTTCATGCTGACAGCTCGTTTGAGGCGATGATGCTTTGCAAACATGCTGCCATGTTCTTCTCGAGAGAAGAGGCTTTCTCCTGGAAAACCTTCCAAACAAGCCATACCTCTTAGTTTAATTGTACTGTCATGAACTTTAACATGCTAACTGAGGCCTGTAGTCTGACATGGAGCTCTTGGGTATTCTTGTAGTTGAGCATTGCACGGGCTGAGGTCGGGGTGAATGTGCTGGGATGTCCCCTCCTGGGAAGATTGTGGCGTTCTGCTAACACACCTGAGTGATCCAGACCAGCATAATTCTGCTTTGATGAAGATCAACTAATCAATGCATTTGATTACCAGCACCCGGCTGCTACTTACCCTCTTCATTCCCATGGAAGCTGTAAGGATGAACTTTGTTTTTCACACACTGCTTCTGTCTTGGTTTTTGTAAAATAAATAACGACACATATAATATGTCATCTGTTGCTGTTCGTCTGGGGTTGTATTTAAATGATTTTAAGGCCTGCTAAGAACCAGATCACTTTCATTACATCCTGATACTGAAAACCTTTGAATTTGAAGCAGGTGTACTTTTCTTTTTTAACCATGATTGTACACAGTTAACATAAATTTATGGAAAGTCAGATAAGTGACAAGAACATATCCTTATGACCTCTAAGTGCTGTTAGATCAAGCTTCAATAAAATAAAGAAGAAAATAATAAAGAAGAAATTAATAAAAAGAAATACTCTGCCACCATCTCCTCCTATCCCAGCACCCGCCGATATATCCACTCTCCCTCCTCTGAACATGTCCATGATCCCGGATATTTAAACCCATCTAAACCTTCACTGTCTCTGCTCTTCGCATGTCCATCTCTCCACCTCTCATTCACACATGTATTTTATCTTGCTTCTACTGACTTTCACTGCTCTTCTCAACTGAGCATAACTTCACCTCTCCACACTTTTGCTAGAGATCACAGTGTCATCTGCAAAGAGTCCACTGACACTCCTCCCTGACCTCATCTGTCAGCCTGTCCATCACCACAGCATACAACAAGGAGCTCAGAGCAGATCCCTGATGTAATCCCACTCCCACCTTGAAACCATCTCGCTGTCCTCATTTATATCCTGCTACACCCTCACTTCTCTCCCACTCCTGACTTCCTCATGCAGTACCACAGTTTCTCTTCTGCCTACCATATTCTTTTGACCATTTTTTTTTATTATCACTGTTTTTCGGGGGGAGGGTTTTCAGTTTAACCAGCTGGTATTGAGTTTAATTATAGAGACACTGACGCAGGTAGACTGTCAGTTAATACAGAAATAAAAGAAAAGAAAAAAAAAAAACACCTGGCAGATTTTTAAAAAGCGCCATCTGTTGTTTCAGAGGTGGAACTACAACTCGACGCAGAAACATAAGAAATGTCGCACAAATAGGGGGAAAATGCATTTAATTTTCATTAATGTAGAGCAGGGTTTGTGCAGGATTGGTGTAACCTGGATTAATCCTTTTTGTTCAGAGATGTGTTCACAGTTCAGAGAAAGAGGCTTAGAGGAAATTCAGCGCTCAGTGGTTTCATTATCGTCGAACTGAAAGTGTGCTCTAAAAAAAAAAATGCCGAACGAGCGTTTTCATGTTTTCTTTGCAGAGTTTGTATCCGAAACATCGTCGAAGCAAAACCGAACCAAAAACAAACTAATTTCTAACCTGTCTGTGCAGAAAAGAGCTTCGCTAACAGTTAGCTGGCGGCTAATGTAGAGGAGGAAATAAAATCAGCGGCTCACCTCAAATCACCGCAGCACGCGCTCAGGTGATCCACGCAGCTCCAGACAAAAAAACAACTCGTGCACTGTGGAGCCGCCGCTGATTGCGTTTTCAACGAAAACAGACGCAGAAAGTCGACGACTAAACGTCGCAAATGAGCTCGCTGTTTTGCCTGCTTCTTCTTCTTCTTCTAATTCGGCTTCTTCTTCTTCTTCTTCGGTTTACAGGGGTCAGTACACCGACGCATTCTCGCCCTCTGCTGGTGGGGAAAAATAAAATAAAGTAAATGATGAAATAAAATAGACCAATAAAAAAAAAGTTAAATTAAATTACCAAAATAAAACAAATTTGGAGGAAAACATATTTATTATCAAAATTATAAAATAAGTCCATACATTAATTAAATTTTTGTATTAATTTAAAATTCATGCAAAAATATGTTATTAGGTTATTAATATTATATATATATAGAATATTATATCAATTTAAAATATAATCCAAATCAATACAATAAAAGTACCCAAAACTAAAATGAATAAATAATTAATAAAAATTAAAACATATTTATAGATTAAATGTAAAAAAATAGCATGATGTTTTAAAAACAATGTAAATTAATAAAATACAGTACATTCAAAAATGTATGTACTAAAATAACAAAGTAATAAAAATAATAAATAAACAATTAAGATAAAATTAATGCAAATTAAATAAAATGTATATAATAAAAAGATTAGAGAATATGAATGTAAATAAATACTAATAAATCAAAATAACTAAAGTTACTTTATAGCATATCAACATTTTTTGTCACGCATCATGTCAGAATATCAAGATTTCCATCAATAATAAACTATTTTTTAAAAAAAATGAAAAACAAGGAAGCTGAATTGTAATCAGTTAATTAAAAGTTAGTATTAAAGCATCAGAAAACTAATTTTAGTGGACACAAATCACGTTCTGATTGCCCCACTTGGCCTCTGTTTGAGAAGCACTGGTCTATAGAAACATATTTATTGTATTTTACTGACCTTTTCACTCAGTGTTTTACTGACCTACTATATTCACTTCATTTGGTGTAATTTTATGTGTTGAGCTACTTTATTTGTTAGAGGGACTTATTCTTTTATATTCTTATGGATTGTGTTTACTGTATATACACAGCATTTACTGTTTATATGCAGAAAAAATGTATATGATCATATATTATGTATATGATCAAATCTACCAAAAGTAATCCAGCATCTTGCTTTTAAGTACTTTTAATATACTTTGGGGTTTTTTTTTTTAAAGTTTATTTAATTAGGTTGTTTAATATTAATTTCTGTCCTGCAAACTTAAAATCTTAAATTGTTTTTTCTCCCACTGGTGCTCATCTGATAGATAAATGAAATGTTTTGGGATAATCTTGTGGAATTAAATTTGAAAAGTTTATTCGCAGTAATTTTTTTGTTGTGTTATTGTGTGTAACCACAAGGTGGCGATCTAAGACTTCAGTGAGCTTGGTAAACGTTTACCTCTCCTCCTCCTCCCTGTGTGGATTATTGGAAAACTGAGCCAGATGAAGAATACAACATTCAGATTCAGAGCTGACAGTAAAAAAATAAAAACATAAAATAATAAAAACACGATATACTTCACATCTGAAGCTCGAAATAAATATAACAAATTTAACTAATAACAAAAACATTTATTCACAGAAAGGAGAAAAAATAAATAAAGTGATGTTGATAAATGTATACTAATATACTGATAACCAGGGGGTCTCTAGTGAAACACACAAAAAGTTAAAAATAATTTTTAAAAGCTAAATTAAAAAATAAATCAACAATTAAACAAAAAAAAGAAAAGAAAATTTATTTCAATACAGTAAATATATGACAATTAAAAAATATAAAATAATGTAAAATACTGCAATTAAAAATAAAATGATCACTGGATAAATTAAGATAAATAATTATTTAAATAGTAAAACAAATTACATTTTTTATAAGTTAAAAAGGAACGCAAAAACGATCTATACATTTTTGATAAAACAGTAAAATATTTTTTTAAAAAAAAGGTTACCTTGATAAAATAACAAAATGAAAATAAAATATAAACAAAAACGTAATACAATAAATATAGTAACAACAGAATAATATACAAAGTTTAAATATATTGAATAAATAAGCTACATAATAAACTATATAATATATAATAATATATATATGTATTGTAATGATCCAAGAAAAATCAAGATTTCACTTACTGTCAAAACCAGGAGAAGAAATCATGAAAATTATAACACTTACAAAAAAAGGAAGAACCGTAAAAAGGGAGGGAAAGAAAGAAGAAACTGAGCCTGTCTCATTTTTGTTGCCTTAAAAGCAGAAACAGAAAATTTACTGTTAAAGACACA
Organism: Etia nguti; assembly: GCA_015106755.1. Taxonomy (NCBI): domain Eukaryota; kingdom Metazoa; phylum Chordata; class Actinopteri; order Cichliformes; family Cichlidae; genus Etia; species Etia nguti. The sequence continues at coordinate 31,320 of VUQG01044968.1, read as the reverse complement.
AATATCATAAGAATAAAGAAAATTATTCAGCAACAGATACATTAAAAATATGACAGTAAATTATGTTTCAGCTCAAACACATGAAGGTGAAACACAATAAAAACAAAAAACATCTCACTAAATAATTGCTGAAATAAAAGTAAACTTGTTATTATTAATATGAGTCATACAGCAGGTGGAGCCCCAGACCACATGTTGAACACCACTGCGACGCTACCAGAGCAGTGAGTACAGCAGAATGTGTACTGTAAGTACCATGAGTATTTGTACTGTTTCAAATAACTCAGCAAAATACTCTTCTTTTTGTGTCTGAACTACGCAGTAAATTCATACACAACCCATTTTTATTAAATTTCACAATCAGTCTATTTATCAGCGCTGCTTATCGACAAAATCTGAACAATTTTTAGAAAATGTAACATAAAACATGCGGTATGTAAAACATTTCAATCACAAAACTTTACATTCAAACATTTAAACAGGGAAAAATCTGTCTTTAACATATTCAGGTTTTCAGGACACATTACTGCTAAATTAATACAATGCTACATATATATTTATACATAAATGATAGATCAAGAAATTCCTCATTCATTGAAATGGTGATGATATAAACAGCAGTGATAATAGTGATAATAGCTGTAATAATTATAATAATAACACATATAATTTTAACTGTTATTATTATTATTATTATTATTATAAAATTCTGCATTTGGTATGAATCATTTCCCGTATATGTATCACTGTGCAGCAGAGTCATGGGTGTAGTTCAGTTGTGTGTTGGTTCCACGGAGAGCCGTCAGACCATCCATTACATGTTGTAGCTGTTTATTGTCACCAGGTGGAAGTATGACAAACACCCGTCCTTCAGCTGCCGAGGAAAATTATACAAAGAGCTTTAATTAAGTACACACTGGAATGAACTTTAATTCAAATTTTTAAAGCAAAGTACTCTGAGGTACTTTTCTACAGGAGCCTCGTCTTCTTAAGTCATTATCGGTTTGTGTGAAGTGAAATGAAATTATTTATTTAAAGAATATAATATAATATAATATAATATAATATAATATAATATAATATAATATAATATAATATAATAATTAGTAGTTTTTTCATGTAATATTCTTGCATTCTTTAAATAAAGTAAACAGAGATGATTAAAAAAAATTGTTTTGTAATTATACAGCAGCCATGTATATATTTGTCCTTCTCTTGAGCTGAACGCTAACTGGAGGTAAACAGTTGTGCTTACATGAGCTGTTAGCCAGTGTAGGCAGCTTACCAAGCTAAAGCTACATCTGCTTGGTGTTTGTCAGCCTAACATGTTTTAAAGCTTGAAGCTGTTTTTCCCGACTGAAACAAAGCAAATTATTATTACACCATTTAGCTTTTCTTAGTGTTTTATGTTATTTTTGGTCTGTAATGATGTATTCAGCTGTATTCAAGGGGAAAATGTTGGAGCCCACAGTGAAGGCTTACGCTTACTTGAAGTTTAATTTATTTATAATGTAAAAGAAAAGAAGCTGAAAAATCTCCACAGTCATCCTCATAAATGGAAACAGATAAAAAAAAATATCCAGCTGATAAGGATGATAAGGACTCAGACACTCGTCCATCGACTGATTACAAGAAGTTTGTGTCTTTAATCAGCTGATGTCGTCCAATGTTTGCTCCTGAGGGGATAATTAAGATCCTGCTTCTCTGTTAGTGGGAGTCATATCTGACAGCAGGTATAAGAGTCTCTTCAGGTGCTTTTAAAGGAACAATCCCTCCAAAATTAAAGCTGACTGTGGGACCACGTCATGCCCTCTTCAAACCTCCCTTTAGATTTTTATTCTTTGATAATGACAGTAATGAGGTGATCTTTGTTTCTGCTCTCTGTCACACTCAGAGATGACAAATGGATGTTTCTACATTATGCATGGCTGTTTTGTTCTTCGGAGCACTTACTGTCCAAACCTGATGAGATCCTCTCCTTCAGGTTTCTGCCCCATTTCCCTCCTCCGGATATACATCTGCAGTGGCATTAATGTTTAAATCAAGTGTTTTGTCATTAAAATGGAGGAGCAGCTCACATCACTTCTCTCAAACACAATCCTGGTAAGTGAAATTAAAGTTAAATATTCATCAGTGAAGTTAATCTGCATTCGTGCAACGACAGCTCGAGCTAAAGTGGCTCCTGAACATCGAGGCGAGTTTTTAAACTGCTCCGAAAACAGTAAAAGACTGTTCAACGATCCATATTTTATAAAAATAAATAAATTAGCTGTAGTTAAGCTATTACAAAAGCAACCCAGCAAACAAAATGAAAGTGCGAGTTCATTGTTGGCTCGAGCTACTTCGAGAACTTTGCCTGGACATCCTTGTTAAGGGTTTAAGAATCGTTTTATATGAGACAGAAAAGCACAAAAAGCACAAACCCCCCAACCTACAACTTTTAGGCCCATATTTAGGTTCACCGTGTAACACATGAATCAGAATTCAGAATACATAAAAATAAATGGCCTGAAACTAATTTAAAAACCAGGTTCTACTGTGACCCGTGTTAAAACAAAGACACATGCATTCATCTCCTTTTTGCAATAATCTTGTTTATGTTTGTTTCTTTATAAGAAATGGTGTGACTGGACCTCTACTGCACGTTAAAACATCAGCATCTGTCCAATGTAGTTTGCGCTGCCATATCGCACGAGATTACGCCGCTGGTTCAACCCGGTTTCCTCAGTAAGTAATATTTTAAGAAATATAATTAACCATAATAGACTTTAGACAAACTTACAAACAACTCTTGTGTTCTAAGAACTCGCCCTGAAAGTTAAATCACGGTAACGATAAATGTTAATCAGAAGTCATCTGAGGAGTCCTAAGGTCTTATAGGTCGTTTAAGAGCTTCGTAAGGAGCAGAGACATGAAATAACATGACATAAAATCCTGTTAATCTTCCCCTTTTAAGCTTCAGGGGATCCATTCATCATGAAAGTATGACATCCAAGAGAACCAATAAAAACAAACGGACTGAAAAAGGCAGACATATTCAAGGTGGGTTAAGAAACAATGGAGAGATAGCGACTGCTTCTTGACTTCAGTAACTACATGTGCAGCCTAACTTTGATTGTTTTCTGTTTTTATTGATTCCATTATTGTAGAAACGAGTCTGATTGTGCATGCAGGTCACCGGTGCACGCACACTGCAGAGGTTAGTCGTGGATTATGATGTCACATCATACTCATCGACAGGTTCAGCCACACAGGATTCTAGTCTTTTTTAAACCACTTTGAAGGGGCATCCACACAGGAAGCAACCAGCAGTGAGGTGATGACCACAGAGAGTCACTGACATGTCTGCTGAATGCTTCCCATGTGGACGGAGCTTTGAGCTGGGAGTGCTTGCTGATATTTTTCAGGGTAAGTTACCAGATCTCTGAAAGTTTGTAAATGCAGGACCAGATGATTTTACTTCAACTTGGCAGGTGCGACGATTTTGCATCTGTCTTTTACAACAAAAATATGACTATCAAGGCAAAGCCATGCTCCTCCTACACCTCCCTTGACCCCACCTCCACCTCCTTTTTTTAAAAGCACTTCTAACTGTTAATCTAAGAAGATTTTAACGATTGTAACTGCCTCTCTACACTCTGTTAAATGTCATACCTCACTTTAATCTTCTATCTATAAACCACTGTTGAAGGTGGCCCTCGTAGAACGGTCTCTTATTAGCTGCTACAGAACAATCTCTAATCCCACTCTCCTCAGCAAAACCACTAAAGAAACGGTTCACAAGCAATTAATGAAGTCAGAACCGGGCTCAGTTCTAGCGCCATATTGAGATTATCATACTTGGTAAGCAACCCCTTTTATGACATCACACAGAGCCAAGATTGAAAAAAACAAAACAAAACAGTGAAGTCTGAAGGCTGAGCTCTAAACTGCTGGATCTGTATGATGCCATCAGTCATGTCAGGCACAGAAGCCCCGCCCACCTGGTGTTTAAACCTTCTGTTTCAGAAGGGCAACCAATCAGAAGGAAGTTGATTTAGAGGAGGGAGGAGCTAAAAAAAAGCTTTTTTTTTCATATAGATAATGAACCAAAACCTGATATAAGACAAAGACAGATGTTTTGAACTGAAAATCATAATTTAAACGTCAGCTAGTCTGTGCCAAAATTAAGCACTGAGGCGCTGCACTGAACAACAGTGCCGATATGTAAAGTGTAATATGACAAAAATGATATTGCATCAAAACATAAAAGCAGAATTAAACACACGTGCAACTGGATTCTCTGCTGTTTAAACACAGTGACATTTACCCAGCAGCAACAGCAGCTTCTACCCGACAACAGGCGAGTCATCAGTGAACAGATTTACTGTCGCCCAAAGTTTTTACAGTGCGACATAAAAACACGCTAAGGTCATGTTTTATTTATTTGTTCCATCATAATTAGCAATTTAAATAACCGTGCTACATTCAGGAGGAATGTTACACTGAATCCATCCTCTGGGACCCATCAGGCCTCAGAGAGCCCAGCAAAGGGGTCCAACCTGAGGTCTGTGGCCCTGCAGGAGGTCACAATGGACTGATGGAGCTGTTTCTTTATCCCTCTGTTTGATGAGTGTAGTTTGTTTTATTTTGATACCAGATAACAGAATGAATGAGTCCTAAAGAAAACTTGCATCATCAGTCCACCTGGATTAAGGTGGACTTTCTGTTGTGTTTGTCATGAGCTTCTTATAATAAACTCACACTCAACTAATGACTAATTTTTTAAACTCTTAAAAAATAAACAGTTGAAAGCATCAGGAAGATGGAATTATTTACATCTCGTACTCAAAAAGTTAAAGACGCTGCACTCTGGTGGAGGTCAAAGGTCGCTGCACCTCATGAATGATGTGAGTTTTATGTTGCTTTTGCGGTTCAAAGTTGCGTCCTCCGATCTCCTTCACGGCTTCATGTTTCCTCCGTGTTCGACAACCTGATTATTTAGTCTGATCTTCATCGACAGGCCGCGATCAAAGTCACGTCTTCATCACTTTGAGCCGCCATAAAACGAGCTCAGCATCATCCCGTTTGCAGCATGATACTCGGCGGGACGGCAGCGGATCCTCCAACACCACCGCTCATCCCGCAGGACCGCAGACGCTCCGAACACAAAGACGACTGTAATTACAGCGAGTCTCAGGGGTGAGCCAGCGCTGACCTGACAGGAAGATTATTAATAATTTTATAATGAGAGGGATCAAAAAATGCCACCTGCTCTCAGATCAGCTTCTTACACTAATATTTACAAAGGAAAATATAAACATACTTCAGACTACAGCTGATTTTGAAGCCTGGAGAACAGCCCAAAGTGAGACGAAACAAGCAAAACGAGCACAAGATTAATAAAATGTCCTGAACCTGCACTTTTTTTAATGAGCAGCAGGGGGCGACTCGTCCGCTGTGCAAAGAAGTCTGATTCTATAGAAGTCTATGAGAAAATGACCCGACTGCTCCCTTGTTTAATGACTTCAGTGAATGTTTTTTTGATGGCTTTATGGTCTCAGTTGCTAGTTTTAACTCTTATTAAATAAAAAATAGCTTTCATTTTGTAAATTATGACATCACTATAGTAAAAAAAGGACAATAAAGCTGGGGACGAGCTACAGTGTCACTGAAAGGTCAGTGTCATGCTCAGTTTCTCAGTCAGAGAATTATTTATCCCCTTGGGGATAAATAAAGTCTCCCATATGGAAAAGAAATAGAAAAAACGTATAAAAGACTTGCATAAGATGTGGCCTAATTCATATAGTGAATCATATAAGGCTTATATGATTTACTCATGAAAGTGGCCACTTTCTCATTACTTTCATATATTGTTTTAGTAAG
>VUQG01044965.1:93335-109939 GCA_015106755.1 Etia nguti | reverse complement strand
CAAAATGATCTAAACAGACTGTGTGTGTGTGTGTGTGTGTGTGTGTGTGTGTGTGTGTGTGTGTGTGTGTGTGTGTGTGTGTGTGTGTGTGTGTGCGTGAAACAATCTCTATGCCGTGTGCATAGGTGCATATGTGTGGGAGGCTGCATTGTGTATTTGTGTGTATTTTTGTGTGTACAAACCAGTGGGTGGATAAGTGCATGCATGGGAATGTGCCTCTCTGTGTCAGTGTGAGTGAGTATACACAAACATTTATTTGCTCTCCCAGGTCTTGTCTTGAATGTACACCAGCTGAATTTGACCTTTTGCTATCAACTAAAGCACCAACAAGGCTAAAGATCATAAAAACTGTGACAGAGATCAATTCTCTCATTTCCCCTCTTATGTTTCCCTGGGGGTTCAGCCTAAAACAGAATAAGTTGACCTCCTGCACAGTGAGACTTCTATGAAAACTTTACAGTGTCATCAAAAGTATAATTAAGAGAGTAATAATTAATTAATTCAGCCCTTCCTGCACTAGTGCTACAGGCCTCTGCCAAGTAGATAATGCTCATCTGTATTTGGATGACGAGGTCATGCTTCACTGCTTGTGACTGTGTTCAGAGAAAATACTTTGTGACACAGCACAGCTGATGTAAATAAGCAAACCTGTCTCTATATCTTCGAGTATACAGAAACTGTATTCTTAATGACTTCTTGAGGGGGATTTAAAAAAGAAAAAGGGGGCAGGTGGAGTATTGGATGTCTAAAACCTTGATTATCCTTTAAAGGTCCATAAGGTCCACTTGGGCCTGACTGGCACAAATTTCATCATCAGAAGGTGAGCACGAGGGTAGGACGTCCGAGTGCCTGTCTGTTGTTCGTGACTACAGGGGGCTTCTCCGTGAAGAATTTACATAATAATGCACCAAATGCATATACGCTGCGCTTGAAGTCAGGACTTCAAAGAGGTGTAACAGGACGACTCAGCTGTCTGTGTCCGCAACGAGGTATAATCAAGACTTAAGACTTTTATCCAAGAGTCCAAACCTTGTGCTAGTCCAACTATTTTTTTCCACATCATTTAATTCCATCCATCCATCATTATCTGCCGCTTATCCGAGTTCGGGTCACAGGGGCAGCAGTCTAAGCAGCGACACCCTGACCTCCCCGGCCACCTCCTCCAACTCATCTGAGAGGACACGTTGGGAATTTGATCTTCCCAAGCCAGCCGAAATGCATAGTCTCTCCAGCGTGCCCTAGGTTTGCCCTGTGGCCCCTTCGTGCTAGGACATGCCTGAAACACCTCACCTAGGAAGTGTCTAGGATGCATCCTAGTCAGATGTCTGAACCACCTCAACAGGAGGGGAAGGGTATATACTCTGAGCCCTTCCTGAATGAGCCCTTCTCCTCCCCCTGTCTCTAAGGGAAAGCCCAGCCACCCTTTGAAGGAAGTTTATTTCTACCATTTGTAGCTACAATCTCATTTTTTCTGTATCTAGCCAGAGCTCATGGTCAAAGGTGAGGGTAGGATAAGATCAACCAACAAAACGATAGCTTTGCTCTCACGCTCAGCTCTCTTTACCACAAGAAACTGGCACAGACACCGTCAATCTGTTCCACTCTAAGTTCACTCTGAACAAGACCCTGAGATACTTAAATTGTTCCACTTGTGGCAGCAACTCGTCCCGGACCCAGAGTCAGCAGTCCACCCTTTTCCAGCTGAGAACCATGATCTCAGACTTGGAGGTGCTGTTTCTGATTCGCACTTCACATAAAAAACCCTAGTGCATGCTGGAGGTCTTATTTAATTCACGTGAATGTTATTATTTGATTTTTGTTCTGCTTTGCTTGCTGTTTCTTTGATTTAGGCAATTGGGAAGTCTAATTGGAAGGGACACTCATGCAGTGTTAGTGTAAATATCTATCTAGCTGGCATGTTGCTTCACCAGAGAAATTAAAGCAAACCAAAAACTTGCAGGACATTGCAAAACTCAAATAAAGTGGCCTCTGGTGGAGTGTGCTTTATGGCTCAGCTGCAGCGAAGCAGTAGAGCAGTGGGTTCAGGGTGTGGTGTCAGGGGAGGCACACCAACACAGCTGACCTCCATCATCTAATCATGCCTCCCTTATTTGAGTAGGATACCGGGACCTGACGGGAGAGCTGTGTGTGGTGTGGAGCTGAAGAAGGGACCTGGAAAGCTGTGCAAAAAAAGAGCGAACAACCGCTGTAAATAAGCATCCACTTATCTTGCAACGCTGCATCGGGTCCTTTGTCACAGGGCCATAGCTGTGACTTTACTGGCCATTAGTTCCTTTGAAATTGATTTCTTTTGAACTAGGTTTGGCCATAGGCTGTCTTATGTCAGGTCTTTCATGAGTGGGCATATGTAATGAAATTACTTTGTTAGGTTTACAATATCATATTTGATTTTTTTTTTTTTTTAAATCAGGCATTTTTGGAACATTATCCCAGTTTTTCTGGAGTTCTGCACCACATAATATATACTGATTACCTGACAAGTGGGAAAAGCAGTAAAGCAAGAACATAAATGGTATCTACACTGACTGACACTTTATTAGGTACACTTTGCTAGTACTGGTTTGGATGTTTGGTTTTGCCCTGAGTACTGCCTTAATTCTTTGTAGCATAGATTCAATAGGGTGCTTGAAATATTTCTCAGAGATTTTGGTCCATGATGACATGATAGCATCATGCTGCAGATCAGTTGCACATCAATGATGTGACTTTCAATTTGGACGTCAACCCAAAGATGCTCTACTGGGCTAAAATCTGGTTGTTACAGTGAACTCATTGTTACATTCAAGAAACCAGTTTGAGATGATTTGAGCTTTGTTACATGTATTATGTTGGAAACAGTCATTAGAAGATGGTTCACTGTGGTTATAAAGTGATGCACATGATCACTAACTTTAATTTAAATCAAACACAATGAGTTGCTACCATGTGACTAGCTGATCAGGTATTCATATTAGCAGGACAGAGGTACCTATTGTAAGAGTAAGTAGTCAGTGAATATATGTTTAATTCAATTATATTTGTGAAGTGTCACAAGTAAATGTAATGAAGAAAGTGTGTTTTCCTTGAAAGGTAAATGATAATGCCGTTTTGCTGTGTGGGAACAGCACTGTAGGTATAATACAAGTATTTCTTCAACCCTCGTCACTATACAACCCTGGATTTACACCAGAATGCCATCTATTCATGAGCCTATAAATATAGAATATATATATATATATATAGTAAAGTATGGCACAGCCCCATTTTTTATTTCAAAACCAATTGATTGTTATTGTAAACAAATGCAGATTCTGAGCGGGTATGTTTGTCACTTTTTTCTTATACGAATGCAAAAATTTTAATAAGCAACTGCTCTCTGATTTAGTGCTGACAAAAAAAAAAAAATCACAAACATCCCAGAGCCAAGCATGTTTGTGATGTTTGGCTGCAGTTTGTTTTCAGGCCTCTGAATCTCTGCCCATATCCAAGATGTGTTTCAGTGATTCGGGTACATCTGGTGCTGCGGCACTTGGATAAACAACTGAGCCAATCAGAATTTTGAAGGCGTGATTAAAAAGGGTAAAGTCTTGTTTTTGTGTCTCAGCACAAGAAATACCAAATGGAAAAAAATGGAAATGAGTTTGTATGAGACTGAATAAACAATCAAAGTTATTTAGAGTACAAAAATAACTTTAAAGTCATATGAGAAAAGTTAAATGCTGGATGTTCACAGCCAACACTACTGCGGCTTTGTGCTGACTGACATAAACAAGACCAAAATATCACCAATGACTGATGAGAGGGCGAAAAAACAAATGAGTAAAACTCAATAATGTGGTGAAAACTAATTCAATTAAGAACTGAAACAAATAGTTGATTGACAGAAATTTAATTACCTGCCATTTTTATAATTAATCCTAATGTAATTGCACTTTCCTAAATGTGAATGTTTTCTGCTTGTTGTCTTCTACTAAAACACACCAAATTCATTTGGGTTTGGTGTCTGAATAAAAAAATAAATCTGAACTCTGCCTTTGGTATGATGAGAATTATGACTTTATTACTCAGAAAAAACATAAATAGTGGAAACAAATCCTGCTTATCTCAGTCAGCTTTAACTGTTCATCACTTTTTACACTCTGTCTTTTATTATATTGTCAGTTCACCAATTATTTAAAGGTAATCACAGTGGTAAGTCTGATAGAGCAACAGACATAAAAGACATTACTGTATAACACTTGGACAACGGCATCCAGAAACAACATATTAACTGTTATGAGTACTCATAAAATATGATCACAAGCTCACCGCTTGTTAGTACTTTGAATTTGGCTGCAAACTGACAGAGCAATAAATGTTACTTAGCAAAATGTGCTGATGCAAATATGAAACAAAAAAAAAACGATTCCCTCCTTCCTTGGCACATCAGAACAGCACTACGGTGTGTGAGGTTGGCTATGACTGTGACAGTTAACGCTGCCTCTGTGAAACATGTATGCATCAATAATAAACTCACTGCACCTTTACCCTTCACCATCAGGTGTTCATTGAGTTACAGAGGATGAACAAACCTCAGTCTGTCTACACACATGACCTTTTCAACTTCAACTATGTATCAGCAAAGAAGCTGCACCTCTGGCTCATTGAACAGGGTGATATTTTTAAGCACCAGAAAACCTTGGGTCAAGGACACATTAAATGACTAAATGTTTTAATACCTAAGCCGTTTGCAAAGGTCTCCGTCAATATTCTGGTTGGCTTTACCTAAACCCCCGAACGTCACAAAATCTGGACACAAGAATGGTCAGGCCACAAGCCCCTGCAACAAAACAACAGATTTCCTCAGTTACCTCTCTATATTCCAAGGTAAGAGCTGGAAAAAGGAGAAGCAATCCCTCACACAGTTATTAAAACTAGCCAAACGGATCTCTGAGCACATGCAGACAAATCTTTTCTCAGCTGTCAATCAGATGCCGTGAGGAAAACAGTAATAACAAATGCATTTCTTATCAAACCTTTTTTGAATTTCCTTGCAGCAGTGTCACAAAATAACAACCAAACTTTGTGCCTTTCCATGGTCTGCTGGGCTGAAGCTGCCCCGTCAGCAGTTTTGTCTGCATGAGCACGAGACAGCCGTGTCCCGAAAACAGAGGAACCAAGAAGACACAATTGGCAATGAAACTGGCTGCCACAGAAGTAATTGATTTCCTGATATGTTTCAAAACAATAGCAGAGAATAAATACAGTAACATCATGAAGCTATCTGAGCAAATGATCTAAAGAAAGGTTTCTTCTTAAGACTGGCTGGCATGTCTGTGAATGCATTGTAGTTTTTATCTTTGGCAAATTTTCTTTTTTGTTTTGTTTTGTTTATGAGTCACAGAGTATGTATCTCACTTCCCTCCAGCTTAAAAGGAAAATCTATTTTGGTTATCCTTAAATATGTCACTAAATAAAAAGCACATAAAGCTTTTAAGTTACAGACATTTTCAGTGGCAAGAAAAGATCCTGTTAATTCACAAAGTTTAACAGATGGAAATGGGATAGAAAAAGCTCCTCTGACACTGCATGGCTTTGTAACTGTAAAACTACTTATTAGTATCATATAAATGAACTTTGTCTATAATTTAGTCATTTTCTGTCTAGTTCCTCACCAAATCAAATTAAGAATGCTAATGTAATCTTTGTGATACACAGCAAAACTACCAACACTGCGTGACTTCAGTAGAAACAAGTTGCTCAGATAACGGTTGTAAATACAAATAAGAGCCTTTCACATTGTTTTATTGTTGCAGAATTTACCTTCAGTATCATCAATTCAACAAATAAATATCACCTTACACTAAAGAGTCCTTCACGCCATGTCCCATGTTTCCTCCACCCATAAAGCGTCGTAAAAATATCTCTGATATAAAATAAAGTCCTCTTCCACAACAACTACTGCATCTTTTTCTCAACAAACCGCTTTAATGCCATGAACTATTTGCGGTTAAACCTGAGAAAAGGTCTTTACCAATAGGGCTTATACCTGTGTGTCTATACAGTTTTCGAGCTTTGACTGTATATGTTTGTTATTAGTTTCCATTTCAAAGCAGTGAATCGTCTTTTAGAGGACAGGCAGCACATGTTTATTTGTCTGTTTCTGCCTCTTTAAGCTTCCTGTGTCTGCATCAAAGCTTTGATGTGTAAACTGTATATTCACTATGTTAACAACCCATATTTTAAACAGTGGCTGTAACTTTAACTGTAATTTTAAAATGGGCGGCTAATAGGGTAATGCTCTGTCTTTCTCTTCACACAGAGAGTGAAGTCAACCTGCAGACAGTGAAGTGGTCATTTTAGTATTTTGCCAAAAAATAAATTAATTAAATGCCAGCAGGCACAAAAGCTGCATTGTAGTTTAGCAGTCTGCTTATAGAAACAACCTGTTATATGTCAACAGATGTGACTACTAAAGCATGGTAGAATATGACTGTATACTTGAGTGGTTTTCAAGTGTTTTCAAGTCCTTAAAGGCATCGTATTCATAGTGTAAGCCTGAGGACAACAACAACAATAGATAAACCTGGTATAAGAGGCCACCTCACAATGGCAGGTCAAGAATCACTGAAAAAAACACCTGAAAGCTTTGAGAGGAACAAATCTTCAAAGTTAACCAGTTGGGATTTACATTAGAAAAATAATAACATATTAGAGTCCTCGCTGTAGTTTTACAAGACATGCTGGATGTTTACAGTGATTTGCTGCACACACACAAAAAAAACATTTTCTCTGCCACATCAGTTAACTAATGGTTTACCCCTGACCACACATAGAAAACTTGTCTTGCTCTACCTCTGCTCCTATCCACTAGAGTCTTTATTTGACTGTGCAACAAGCAATTCAAGGAGGTAATATGAAACAGACTTGACTCTTTAACCCAGTGTAATCTGTGACTGACACTGGAAATTATGGTCAAACAGATACAAGGTATGTTGATGATAAGGGCTTACCATAACCGCTAAATCCCCTTCTTAGATGCACTGCAGCTACACTGCCATATTTCACCTTGGGGAATTCAATGCTTGAACAGGACATATTTGTATGTTTACTGTATGTTGCAGATATACAGTAGATATACAGTAGATTAAAGGTTTATTATTAAACTCTTAAGACGAGTGTTTATGTGTACAAACACTGCCATATTCTCATATTAATCACACCATCTGTCCACAGTTGTACAGCAATCAAAAGGTTTGTCTAGTCCAGTAGTTTAGCCCACAACCACCCATGAAATACTCATGAAATACTACCCATTGACCATAAATGCTCCTCAATCACAGGAATGGAGGAACATCCCAGAAATCAAAACAAAACCCTCCTGACAAACTCGGGTCACTGACTCAAATCGTGTCACTATGTTCAGCAAACAGAGGAAACCCTCAGGTCAGGCTCAAAGAACAGATTCAACCCTTACTGCGTCTGGGTGTGTCACAACCTCACATAAATATTTCCACTGCACCACAGTCAGATGGGAGTGTGTATAGAAAGAATAAACTGCAGTAAAATAAGACTTGGCTTTATTTGGCTTTCTCACAATACATGTGACTGCTCGTCCACAACGCAGATACACGCAAAGACGCACAAACAGAGTAATCACAAATGCTGGGTTTCACCTCACCTATTGTATTCACTTTTGCAGTCTATGCTATTTCAATTCAGTTTGTAAAACCACCTATTGAGGTTAAGGTAATTACATCCTGTGTTCAACACCATACCACAATGCAATGATGCAAGACACTGGAAAAAAAATCGAATCTCCTGCAGCTCTGTGCACTTTGTCTGTTTGTGCTTTACAAAAGAATAAAGGGGCAATACAGTTGCCTCGTCATTTGCTCGCTCATGTTGCCTTCTTTCCAGCAATGTTTGGGGACAAAGGCGGCATGCAGATCCACTGAGGTGCACTGCGATTCTCACTCTCAACTGAGACTGTGTGGTGTTAGGTTGGGTTTTGACTTTGGGCACAGTGGATTTAGCTGCATATTGATTTTTACAATAATGCAGTTGTGGTTTGTTAATCAAGCACTCTGGCAGTAAAACTTCTTTTAAGCTTGTTTTTAAGCTTGTTAATGGTGTAACAAGATCACTTGGCTGGGTTAAAAATTGTGATTATTGTACGGAACGGAGCCAGGAAAAAAACACAAAACACGAAAAAAAAGCATTTTCACCCCTAAAAACTCTGATTCGGTACAATTTGTTTGAAATATAAGGTACATAAAGACTTTCATTTGACACTCAACTACTCTATTAATCAAGGTAGATGGCTTTCCTTGTACCTATTTAGCTGAGGCTGGCCAGAGCTCATCGTGGTGACTCTGTGATGGATTGTGTGTATGCTTGAGTAAGAAACAGTGCTCTCTGGGTCAGGCTAGCCCCAGTGGCACACAGCCATGAGGAATTAGCTGAGTTTGCCCCACATTTCTTTGCACTGACATGAGTCTGTAGATTCACTCTGGTCAATAAAACACAGTCTGGGGTGGGAGGAAGAGGGTGACTCATCATTCCACATTGTACGTGTACTTGGCAGAGTCAAACTGTGGAGTAACATGTTTGTTATCATGCAGAAATCATGACTTATAACTAATGTTGTTTTCAGAATAGAAAAAAAAAAAAGGAATGTCCCTATGAATTCAAGGTGACGGAGGGAACGCAATTGTGATTTTTATCTTCCACATTTCTGAATCAATCCAGAGAGTCCAAAAACTGATTTTGTTAGTTGCTGATAAAATCGCAGGCGGCGTGTGGGTGTAGTCGTAAGCACTGTCTCTTCATAGCAAGAATTCTCTTTCCTGAGTTTGCATGTTCCCATTGTGTCTGCAAGAATTTTCTCTTGGTGCTTCAGCTTCCTCCCACAGTCCAAAGAGATGCATGTTAGGTTAATTGATGATGCACGGTTGGCTGTCTCTTTATGTTAGTTCTGCAAAGAACTGGCAGGAGTGTGCCCCGCCTCTTCCCAAATGGCAGTTAGAATCGGCTCCCCCCAGCAACCCTCTACAGGATAAAGTGGGTATAACTCATGGGTGAATAATATTAATATGGTTTTTTAACATTGAGAATGAAAAATGTAGAACAATAACTTGGAAATTGCCTCCCCACACAGAGACTTAATCTTTTGTCAGCTTTAGCTTTAATAAAGTATCTTCCTATAATGCACCAAATATCTGTCAGTGTGATTCCTCCTACATAAACAGGAGTTGTGCAACCAAAACTGGCACACAGGTATATGTTAGGTTCTTATCTATATCCAGTATTATGATGTCGTCACATTACCTAGCAACAACCTACCAACAGGCTAAAATGATCAATTTTATACATTTATGCCCCTATAGCACCTTATAAAAGTATCATATCATTTTAACTTAATGACAACAACATATAATTTATATCCACAAATCTTGAATATTATGATATAAATGATATATTATAGCGACATCACATTGCCTGGCAACCACCTATGTTTTTTAATAATTTGCCCCAATATACTTGAATTAGAGAGTTTCAACACAATGCCCCCAAAAAGGAAAGGTTCTTAATCATCCCACAGCACTCAAGATGCTTCATGGAAGAAGGAGAAGAAAAATAGGTACACTGAATCTCCTATTCCAATTTCCTATTTATTCACATGAACAAGATCTACCACCCTTTCTTTTTTTTTTTTTACTTTTCTCAGCGTGATTAAATATATGAATTTGCCAATAGCACAACCAAACCAAATAAAGTGTAACTTACTGACAAAACAGAGGTTGACATTATATATTATCTCATAAAATTACCAAAGCAGAACCCTCATCTACTCCAAGTAGTGTTGGTGATTGAGGTGGGGGGAATTAAACCAATACCACAACAAAGAGGGTGCTGGCTGAATGTTTGTAAAACTCAGAGGAAAAAGTGAACAGATCTTTAACTGAAATAAAACTAATGGATTACTTGGGCAGTGGAAATCATTTTCATGAAAGGGAAACATTCAAAATGTTACTTAAGTCTGCTAATATTATCATCAAATTATACCTGAAGGACTAAAAGCAAAAGTAGTCAATGTGCAAAATGACACATGTTTAAGTTTTTTTTTTTTACCTGAAGCACCATTAATGAACTAATGGGATAGCTTCACTTTAACTGTCTAACTTTAATTCAAATTAACAAAATACAAAAGCTGTCACGTGAACATAGTAAAGTAAATGAAGTTTTCCCTCGAAAATATACTAGCGTGTTAAGAAAAATACAATAGAAATGCTCGCGCAAGTTTCAAGATCTTAAAGGTAAATTTATTTACCACTGGTAAAACACCAAAGACCAGCGTCTTTGTCTGAATGACACAGCTAACAGCATCGGTGGTGAATATTGTTCTCATTAAGGAACACTGTAATATATTACTGTAATATATTTTCAGTAAATTGCATTTGGCCTTTTTTAAACAAACAAGCTGCTTTCATTCAGTGACCTTTATCAGCACCAATTAGCTTAACTGCCAGCTAAAAACATGAGCGCACAGTGTGTAAAGTGTTTACTGGAACTATGCTGTGTACAGTCAACTGGAGATCAAATTTCGAGACTGATGCTCCGAAACAAATCTAATTGTGACATTATGAAGGAAAGGGAAGGGAAGGAAAAACTCCCTTTTAACAGGAAGAAACCTCAAATAGAGCCAGGCTCAGGGGGGGCAGCCATCTGCTGCGACTGGTTGGGAGTTATCAGAGGAAACCACCACTTCTACATTATGGCTTGACTATATAACTGTAGATCAACTATTTCAATTAAATAATTAAATCAAGGAAGAGGATACTAACATCTGGACAAGGCTGAAAAAATCCTGCCCTGGAATCACACTTCAACATGTTGGTAGTACTTATTAAAACATTAAAACTGTACAACAGTACGTACTCATGAATCAGACCACATCCACCTTTACACTATGCTTTGTTTTTTTTTTATTTCAACAAGAAGCAGTTAGAGAGCACAAACCTCCACCAAGACAGCTCACTTTCTGGGCAGTATTGGCTTTTAAGGGATTAGTGTATATATTATTATACATATTTCTATATATTCATATTGGGTTTGTTGCTCTTTTTAAACCCATTTTAAGAAGTGTGTAGTGCACTAAAAGTAAAGGTTGCATGACAGACAACTTTTTTTTTTTAATACAATCATTATGGAGGAGTACATAAAAGGTCATATGTATTGATTTGTAAATAAAGACATGAATAACTGGTGCTTATTATATAATATGATACTACAGTATATTTCAGAATATTTCTAACTAAATAACTAACTGACTTCTGGCACCTTGAGGTGATTTTTTTTGTGATTTGGCGCTATATAAATAAAATAAAATTGAATTAACTAACTACTGACAATACTTTCTTTAAGAATATAATGGGTGTTGGGGTGAAACTGAAAGATATGGAAAGTAAAAGTTAGATCAGAGGTCAAATTTGAGATGATATTATGATACAAACTATAATGTAATATTTAAAATCCCCTACACCAGTATCATTTCCTAAATGTTGCCAATACAAACAAAAGGCAGTGTTACTTTAAGCATAGCTTTAAAAATAAAAGACATTTTATGAAACTATGAAACATTTTTTGACCTTGAAGAAAAAGTCAGAGGTCCAAAGTCACGTAATATTTCGATATTAATCCCCATATATAATTCCCTATAGGCCTATATACAAACAATAGGAATATGAAACATAGCTTTAAATAGTTTAGGCTTTTTGTCAATTTTTTACCAATAAATATTTAAGAAGACCTTGGGGGATTTGAGCCGAATTATAAAGGATTGTTAACATGACTCCACTCAACACCCAGAATTCATTCAAAACTTTCAAGCTATCATGTTTGCAGACAGACAGAGAGAACCACATCCACGCAAACACTAGAGAATTAATAAAACACCTGTAAACCTTTGTAGCTGTATCTTGCACTGTATCTTGCATACTCAGAAAGATAGACTGGGATATAAATGAGTGCCACACTGGTATTAGCTGGTAACAACAGCTCATATTGGCCTATTAAAGCAAGATCAGTACTGGTTGTCTGATGTGCACGGATGTGAAAACTTTTTTTCTTTACAGAAAATAAAGCAGATAATGATGCTTCAGATAATTTGGAAATGGTGACATTATGAGCAGAGCAGACGGTGGTGGGAAGTCAAGCAGTGTCTTCACAGTAGGTTGCTAACTAGTTTATGAAATACATTGCTGGAAATTTAATAAACAATGATCCCACCATTATCTCTTTTTAATATAACTGTATAATAATATGATATTGGACTATATACCGATATATATTAATATAAGAATGTTTTTATTCGGCCCCAAAAAATCCTTTTCCATGATGCCCCTCCCACACACACACACACACACAGCCTTACACAATGAAAACAATGCCTGCCAGTGTACCATGGCTGGTAATTAGATTTTCTGTGAATAAATTGATTGAAACCTTTGACAGCAGCCTTGTCACCTCTAAGCGTACGGCAAACGTGCTGTATTCTCACTAAAGATAGCAGGGCAAATTACAAACACTAATCAACAGCATGCGTTAACATGCTGCTGATGAAGGAAACCTGCTTCGGGCAATGACTGTTTGATTCAGGCAAATGTTATGGCTGTTTAAATATCAAGTACAATTTGTATTCACTATTCACAAACCCCTCAAAAAGAGGGAAAAAATGCTGGGCAGAGGGGAGGCGAGCGGGGAGCCTCTGTGAAACCCCCTGGTGCTTGACGTTTGCTGAATCAATGAGATAAACATAAGGGCCCTGAATGTCAGAGTTTACATCTACAAGATTGAAGACTTAAATTTGGTCACTGGCGACTGCTCTTAGGGAAAATTCCATTTAAAAAGGTCAGCCTCAGCTCTCCTCATACTAAATAACTAAATGTCTGGGTCCCTGTGCGGCTCTGGCCTCCTGTATCAAAAGCATGCAACCGACTTAAATACATTTGCCTTTGTTTCTTCTTCTTTTCTTTTTTTTTTTAAACACCCTTTCTTGGAAACACAGACATTTGTTATACCAACATAAATGTCACTTCTTATAGTGTAATTTTTCCATTTGAACTACAAAATCTACAATGACACAGACCTTTGTATTTAATATGTTGTCCTACCATATGTGCAGTACCCTCCATCAGTGACTACCTTAATTGGCCGACACATTTGAGAGGACAACAATTAATTTTCTGCTTATTCAATCCTCTAATTCAATCACACCTAAACAAAGATTAGCTAAACACTTGGCACTGATGCTCGCTTATTCATACAAGTCGCTGCCAGGGTCCTTGCTGAGGTCTGATGGTGGGACTACAGCTTCATAAGAAAAACCTGGCGGCCTTATGGATGGGTCTCTGGCTGGGATTAGACTTACAACAGAAGACCAGGTGGCTGTGCAGTAGGAGGCTCTTGGCAGGAGGCACTTTTGTGAGACTGGAGGGGAGGGAATGTTATCCTGCTGGCTGAGGGAGCTGTTTCTCACCCCCCTGGTACAAGCCGAGCACCATGCTGCCAGAACATGCCTGTGGCGTGTGGGACTTTCACCAAGTCTTGAAGGGAGAAGCTGAACGTCAGTTCACTACTAGGATTTTACAACTTCATTTTCTCTTTTATTTCGAGCTTAAATAGAGAAAAATTAAGGACATTACATTTTTGGTCATTTTAAATTATAAAACTGGGGTACCGAAGCACGACAGCAGAAATAGCATAACATCAAAGATGCAAACCCATCAAAGCATCCCTCTGTCAACCACTTTTAATGTGGGGCCAGAGTCAGTATTGTTATACTGGTATCACAATTATATGCAGTGTTCACCTTACCAAACATGTCAGCAACCTAACATGAACAAAAGACAAGAGCATGGCATTTTTCACATTGGCTCTGGTTTGCAGGCAAGAGAGGAAATTGGTCTGGTAAATGAGATTGGAGTGGGTGCTGAAGGCGAAGGAGGCACGAGTCTCAATGAAATCCTCTTTACAAGGATAGCCTGTGAAAGCCTGAATGAGTACAAACCTAAACCTGGAAAATGAGGAGTAACAGCAGTCTAAGTGAGTATTGCCCCTGCTCTCTCATCCCTCTGATGATAGGTTAAAAAAAGAAGAAGCAACAAATCACTTCTTAAATATTAAATGCATAGCAATCGAGTGGTGCTGTGGCAAAATCTTTATTTATAAAACTCTTTTTTTTTTGTTCCCTCAGTTTTTCTCGTAGAAACAACCACAGAAACTCGTTTGTCTTCGAGCATTTATTCAGCAGTGAGAATCTGTCTAAACCAGTGTGAAGCACTCTTAACCCTTCCATGTGTGATTTCTCCTGAAAATCCCCCTTTTGAATCACTATCACAACTGTTGTTCCCAAACTCGATGGGAGCAGAATTCACATGGATCTAGCTAATCTTGTCACATGTTCTGTTCCTCTGGTTCTGCTAATTTCATCGCTTTTTACATTTTTTTTTTTTTTTTTTGTACATGGATATGTAAGAGAAGGCGACTGAGCAGACGAAGGCAACACTTATGAAAATGCAATCACAACCACATCGACAATGACCAAAAATAGAAATTAAAAGTGCAGTGCCAATAAGTATGGCTGTCTCGTTACAGAATGTTACACAGATTCTTGTATCAACACATACTGAAAACAAACTCAGAGAAATATCACTTGCCAACAGCTTCCAATCAGTTGCTCCAACTGAGGAGAATTATCAGACCCATAATGAGTTCATTAGGATAATGAAACAGCCAAGGCTGATTTTCTATTCTGCATCTTAAACTGTTGTATTAGCTTCACCACTAGCAATTTAGATTAGCAAAGCAAAACACACTCAAAAAATGTATTGAGCAGATAAGATGTTGCAGAATGCACAATGGTTATGAAATATGTTGCATCTCAAATGCCTGCCGCTGAGAAAGTATAAGTATGATCTAAATGAACACAGCTGTGTCTGCTTGTAAACTGATGTTTTGAACTCAAACATATAGCTTTACAAAAATAGATATCCTTGACCTATGTGGGATTTTTGAAGCCAGTAATAATATATGATATTTGACATTTGTGGTAACAACATATAAGGCTGCCATAGAATAATTTTGCAATATTAATACTTATAGGACATATGTTCAATAAATGCATGCTCTAAATCAATCATTCAAACACAGACAGAATATAGATACTATGTTAACAGTAGGTGTAAAGACAAAGACAAAGACAAAGACAAAGAGCAACTGTTCTTTGAGTGTGTTTTGCTTTCACTCGCATGTGCTGTACCAGTGTACCTGCACATGTGATGTGACAATAAAAGTGATTTGATTTGATTTGATTCTTCTGACGTTCTTTTAAAGTTGTCTTTATTAACCCACTTAAAATTGACCTATGAAACATTCAAGCATAAAGAAATCACCTAACTTGGGGGATGAACGAGTGCTATGTCTACACATAACAGACAACTTAGAAAAGGAACAATTTTAAATTGTATCTTTAGGCACTTTGTTACTTGCAGCCTGTCATAAAACCACATAATTGGTTCCCATTTCTTCAGTTGAATCTATGAAAAATGCCAAAGATAATGTAATTTGACAGCCATAAAAATAGTATTTCTGCACCAACAAGGTAATTCCCAAAGAGCTATTAGCCAAAAACTTGGCATATCTCAGCACTGTGTGCAGTGTATCCTTAAAAATTTTAAGGAAACTGGACAAGTGGAAGACAAAGAAGAAGTGGCAGGTTTAAAAACCCATCTGCAGCAGATGAACCCTATCTGAAAGTCATGTCCTTAAGAAACTGGGGGGAAAAAAATCTAGCAAAGACCTGACACAGGACCCAAGAGATGTATCTGGCCCTTCAGTTGATCCATCTGCTGCTCCCTGAAGCCTCATTAGAAATGGTCTCAGTTGCTTAGAAAGGTGGCTGTCAAGAAGCCATTCTTAAAGGAAACAGGGGAAAAAAAAGTTGAAAATGAAAAATTACACAAAAACTGGACTGAACTGGACCAAATTTGAAAAAGTTGTCATCCGTATGTACACAGGAGGTCAGGATAGTGAATATCTACAGGCATATGTAAAAAATGGTGAAGGCTTTGTCACTGTTTGGGGCTACATTTCAGGTAATGGTGTTGGAGATTTTATCAAAATTGATGGAACTGCAAAGAAAAGTACAATGAAGAAAAGTACAATCAGATTTTGATTCACCATGAAACAGTATGTGGAAAGTGTCTGATTGGCAACGGCTTCATTTTTCACCATGACAATGATCCGAAACACGCTGACAATGCAATGAAAACATACCTGCAGCCAACATACAAGGAAGAGCTTAGAATGTTAATCAAGAAGCCTGGAGAACTGTTCCTGATGACTATTTAAATACTGTATTTCCATGTATGTTTGCCCATAAAATCTCTGCACCTGTTCCCATTTTCTAGCAAATTACAAAGACCAGACAGTAATCCTAAACGGACACTGTCTCAGTTTTGTTGTAGGCCACCTTTGGTTGTGAAACAATTATAACGGTCAAGTCTAAACCTCCTCAGCATCAAAGTTAGAGCTATCGCCACAATTTATTTAGTCATCTTTCA
>VUQG01044965.1:71877-93315 GCA_015106755.1 Etia nguti | reverse complement strand
TTTTTTTTTCCCCCCCCCCCCCCCCCCAAAAAAAATACATCACACATTGTACTTAATATGCCCCCTGTCTATCCACATTTCCTCTATGTAGTTTCACTGTCAAGCTCAATAAAAGCACAAATGAGACAAATAATATCTGAAAAGAAATCCTTAATATTTGGTCAAAAAACTCACTACTGCTGTATTTTCTGCAAACTGAGGGATTAAATACAATAAGGGATCCTAATCCTAAACTTTCCAAATGTATGAATCTGAACATCCTTATACTGACTTCTTCTCTTTATGTGTATTTTAGTATCTTGTAGAGTGTCAGTGTACAGTCACTAATCCATAATGAGGAAACATGCTACATACAAGTTTTTTGTAACCATTTTTTTTTTTTGTTAAAATAAAGCTCAAGTATCAAAGCATTTGGACATTTAATCATTGGTTTTTGGCTTCCCCAGTAGGTCCCTACAACAGGTGCATACCTGGATTTGTGCAGTTTTGCTATTCATCCCAGTAGATCCTCTTAAGCTCTATCATATTGGATTGAAAGTGTCTTTGAACTGCCATCTTTAGATCTCTGCAAAGATGTTCTCTAGGATTTAAGTCTTGGCTTTAGCTGGACAACTCAAGGACAGTTTGAGCTTTGTCCTAAAACCACTCCAGCACTGCTGTAACTGTATGCTTCGGGTCATTGTTGAAAGAAAAGAAAAGAATAACTGACACTGGGAACACATGACACCAGTTCTGGCTTCACTCCAGCAGCTTCCCGTACGTTACAGGATTAATTTTAATACTTTGCTACTGGTTTTTAAGGGTCTTACTGGTCTTGCCCTATCATATTTAAAGGACCTTGTGAAACACCATACATCCACAAGAACACTAAGGTCAAACAGCCAATTGCTCTCAGATGTTCTGAGGCCAAATCAGAAAAGTAGAGATGACCGTCCATTCTCAGCCCCAAAACTGTGGAATAATTTATTTTATTATGGAATAATAATTCCTATCAATTTTCTGGGTGTTTTTGCAGTGCAGCAAAAAACTTTAGGAAAAGTAAAACTGGCTCCAAACGTCTTTCACTTCACAATTGATGTCAGAACCACAGGTGGACACCAGTAACATCTCACAGAAAATTAAAGTAAACATGGAGAACTAAATGCACTATTTCCAATACTGATTTTTCTTAAAATTTAACATTTAAAAATACACTGATGCATAGATATTATCCGTCAATCCATTTTCCTTTTCTTATTCAACCCACGGACCCATCCCATGTCGAATGATAAGGCATTTAAAAAGGTCGGTAGTCTGTCACAAGTGCAAAGATGTTACTTATCTTTTATTAGCTAAGTTCTGAACCCTGTATATCTACTGACAATAAAGAAAAACAAATACAAATGTGTCATCATTAGAGTATGTGAGCTAATTACTATATGACTAAGCCGTTGAACACATCCTTATTGAACACAAACCCCCCAAAAAATTACTGGTTGAAAAATAAAGCCTTTGGTAAGATCTATGAATCAGTGTGAGTCAGAATTTGTCTTTTCAAAATGAAGCACACACATGTAGTCCCTCATGTACGGACTGTAAACAAATAAACTGTAATAAAAGCCTGACAAAAACAGAATGGCGATGAATCACTGATCATTTATTTGCAGCACTTCCCATAAATTATGACGGTGGTCGTTACTCGTCCTCAGCTTGAGGCATGAGAAAAGGGTCGACGCTCCAGTCATTAGCCTCTGTGAAACGAGCACCACCCCTCAGTGAGAAGTTTGATACAGCAGTCGGCAGCACACCACATAATAAAGCATGGACAAGGCTATCTGCTTTAATTTATATGCAGGCAGAGAGTGATCTGCCCCGGGTGTGTTTGGCCTGACTAAGCAGAGCGAGTGAGACACTGACTTGTCTGCAAAGAGCCTTCCCACGATCCACTGAAGAGAAACGGGTCTCCATCGGCTCTCGGCAACAGCATCACATCAATGCATGGATACTCCGGTGTCTACGCAACAGCTGCTTAACATGATGTTGACCAGACCTCACAGTTTCCATATGGCATCAGCGTGTAAACAGCAAAACAGGGACGAAAAAACCTTGACGACTACAGCATTTTCAGGGGAGTACAATTGAGGAGATTGTAGCCTTAAACCAGCCATCAGGGAGAGCTAGTTCAGCTACCAAAGTAGCAGTTTCCTAATAACAATTACTGTTTTAAGTGTTCAGAGTAAAGTGTCTTCTAAAAGGAATGTCCCCCTGTGGCTGTCACACAGAGACACCTAATAGACTTTATCGGCTGATATGACAGAGATGCTGAGACAGAGAGGAAGCGTGAGACAAACTAAAGAAAAGATGAGGAAATAATAAGGAGACAGAAGCAGAG
Organism: Etia nguti; assembly: GCA_015106755.1. Classification (NCBI taxonomy): domain Eukaryota; kingdom Metazoa; phylum Chordata; class Actinopteri; order Cichliformes; family Cichlidae; genus Etia; species Etia nguti. The sequence goes on along the minus strand of VUQG01044965.1, from coordinate 90,944 downwards.
ATTCACTTGCTTTCCATGGTACACAACTCTGGTTTTGTTAAATGAAAACAGGATACTGTAATAAGTGCAGTGCTACATTATTTTAGTAATTACCACATTCAAAGGCTCCCAGTAATGACTGAAACAATGGCTCTTTTGGGAGTGGGATTTTCAACACAAAGCTACTCAAACCATAGGTATTACAGTCAAAGGAGTCGAGAAGGGTCTGTTTGAGCTCATACTGATGCAACAGCTAAAAACAAGCACATGGAACACCCACAGATTTTTAACAAACTCTAACACGGGCGTTACGTATACACCTCACATGTTCAAATAAACCATTTTATGCTCAAAACAATGTGAGCTGTGGATTGTGTCGTAATGGGCAAAGTGTGAATCAGCAGCAGCAAAGGTTCACTAATCCGCAGATACAGAGGCAGGGACGGGAGACAGGAAGGTACAAACTGTGCTGCAGAATAGAGACACTTTGAGATAAGCGCAGTTACAGAAAATGCAAACTAGATGAGTCACCACTCCTCCTCGCACGTATCAGAACAACATATTTCAGGTAAGGTCATTACAATTACAGATAACAATACAGTACCAGAATTCAGCGCCGTACTAACTGTGTGATTTTGTTTCACTATCTCTTGCAGGTTTGCAGTCCTGTCAACGTCCTCCCAATAACCCTTCCAGCTCACTCGGTGGGAGGTTTGGACCTCATTTATAGAGCTATTGTTGAAACCACTGCGAATCTAAAGACAGGCATTGTGGTGATACAGACACTGTCTGATTCATAGAGCTCTCTCATTATTAGCAGGAGTGCAAACTGTGAGAACACATTCTCAACACCTCCCGTGCATTTCTGGCTGTGCTCTTTCAATAAAACAATGCCCACTTTTTGACTGCCCTCCATTAAAATCTACAGGTGGCATGACAGCTCCCAATCAAACGCATTAATAAATGAACACCACTGTAATTCTGAATTACCCCAAACTATGAGCTCAGCCTGAGTCACATTTGGATATCCATGACAACAGTCACGTTAGCTCTTTTGAAGGGTGTGACCATGAGTACACACAATTGGCATTTCGGTGTTTGAACTGCAACAGTCCAGCATCTTAACGAAACTAAACAAGGAAACACACAGAGCTGGAAACTTCCTATTCCAAAAACAGGTTTCTGGTGACACTCACATCCCCAGTGAAACCATTATTTTATATCCTCGAGATCCAGAGTCATAATAAGTCTCAGGGGACTACATTGTCATAACAAGCATCTCTCCAAAATACAAACAAGGACAGGAGAGGCCAACATACTGAAACTTGTTACAGTTGTCACATTGTGGCTCTATCACATTAGAAGGAAACTTTATCTAGCAATATACTCTGGCTGTGAGTTTTTCCCAAATCAAGTTCGAGCAACTGAAAATTAACACATATCTCATTCATATAACTACAAACACAACCCACATAGCAACTACAGTTTTACAGAATGCAAGGTAATGCAAATAATGAAAAGCAGCACTGATTCTTACAAAGCAGCAAGCTAGATCCTTAGAACTGCATCCAAACATAAAGACTAGAGAGAGTAAAATGACATGAATTTATAAAAGTAAAGGGCTAATTTCTCAGCAAAGCCAGATGAGTGATGCCAGGATAAATATATCTACATTAATTCAACCATTGTGTCCAAAACCCTGTCACTGGTCCTTTTTCTTTTTTTTTTTAAAGTCTTTATATGTCGTTCAGTACAGATAGAAATTGGATCGCTTTTTAACTGTTACTCCTCCTGCCCATTTGAAAGACATGTGGGTACGCTGCCAATGCTTTGGCCAGGACTAACTTCCCTGCCATTAGACTATATCTTTCTATTAGTTTTAGATATCTTAACACATGTTAGCAGGCACTTATTCCACTGGTATGTTAACAAATTGCCCTCAACTTGAGTAGTGCTATCATTTCATTAACCTGTCCCTCCTTTTTACTCCGTGGTAGGCTGTAATCCTCCTATCACAGGAGGGGAGGTGGAGAGGAGTTGAATTACAGATCTAGCTCTCACTTGTGCCATCCAGTTTCAAAAGACCAAGGTGGCCACAGCCAAAATGTTCAACTTGAGGCTTTAAACGGGACTTCAGTGACAAATGGTTCGTGTTCCAGTGGGTACAATTATCTTTTATACAAAAAAGATCAAAACAGAGATTTATTCTTTATATAAAGAACTTCAATCCATTACACACATGCATCGGGAGCAATCTGCAGTTCAGTATCTTACCCTTAAGTCACTATCCTAAGACAAGGGTAGAAGACCCAGAGAGCAAACCTCGGACTTTCAGACTGGTGGATGACCTTCCATGTCTTCAGTATGGAAGGTCAGTAGTTTGAGCCCCAGCTTCAGTTCACATGTTAAACTAAGCATCCTGCAATTAATCTTTGAGTCATGTAAAATATACTATAGCCATCAATTTTTTTTTAACTGCTTATCCAATTCAAGGACACAGGGGGCTGAAGCCTACCTTATGAGGCAAGAGGTGGAGTAGACCCTAAACACGTTGCCAGTCTATTGCAGAGAGACAGATTCACGCTCATCTTCACACCTATGGCCAATTCAGTGTTACCAGTTAGCCAAGAAACATGTCTTTGGACTGTAGGAGGAAGCTCAAGTACTCAGAGCGAACCCATACAGTCTCAGCTGGCGAGCTAGCTCAAACCAGGAACCTTCTCGCTGTGAGACGAAAGTGCCACCACTGTGCCACCTGTAAAATATTATTTAATGTCATATAACTTAAACTCGCACACTGATTCTGTTGTGCCTCCATAGTGTCAGGAAGTCTGTCTGGTGTAAAAGCAAAACAAAAAAAACCAACAACTGCCATGTGGAGCTACCCACTGTGGCCACCACTTAAACAAAGGAGTTGAAAGTACCTTTTTCTTTACATATTGATTCATTCGGGTGAAATCTACACAATCTTTAAAGCTCCATTATGTAATAAATTGATCAGCACTCAGTTATGATGTAATTTTACTGCCAGCATTGTCACATGTTGATCACCCATGGGACGCTCCTCTCAGAGGTACAACTACAGAGCAAATACAGAAGGCAAAGGAAACATAGGATATTTGGTTCAACTCTGCATCACGCCCCATGTTAACCATCAGAAGAGTTCCTGCTGCACCTTAAAAGCTGGTTAGATAAGTCGGGTAATTGTGCTGAATGTTGAGTAATGCAATTCCTGATAACGGCATAGGAACATGCCTCACAGATGACTGCCATGGCAACAGACTGCCCCAAGGTAGCATAGGGCTCAAATGAATTTCACTTCACCCTGAAAAGGAAAGAAACAGATTTATCATCAACCAAAATATCGAGCTCTGGTCTAATGGATCCAGACTGAAGGTTTAATAAAAGTAGGTTATCAACAGTGATTAGACACAGATCGAATGAATTGGTATTCAACTGCTAATGGTGTTTCAGTCATTACAGATAAAACATAGAACACATACTAAATTTAGTTTTGTTTTTCATCCATTACTGGCAGGCATGTGGAATAAAAATCCAGACAATCGGTCACAAAAACCATCTGTTCATCAGCAGTCTCGTGTAATGTAATTAAAAACTATTCAATAACAAAAACTTTAAATTCTAGATATTCATTAGCTTGTTATACTGCAGCAGATACAATGGTATATATGATGGCCTGGAAACTGTTTAAATTGTTTCTGATAAGACCTTGGCTGGACCCAGTAAAGGGAGACAAAGATAATTATGATTAAACAAGCTTTCAAAAGGCACACACTGTGCTCCCTTGTCAATGCAACAACTTTCCCTTTGGCCACGTCCTTTGAAATCTTGGAGTTAGCCACCACAGAGAGACATTTGAAAAAAAAAAAAATCTGCAGGGAAGGACTGCTGAATCGCAGGAGACTATATTTAAAACACTGCTGAAAGCTGGAATAATAATTCACACTTAAGATGATTTAACTTCTATTCTAGAGCTCGTTAGAGCCAAAATTATTAGGTAATTTATCCGTTATGTGAGAAAATCTTAATGTGGAAACCAATCAATTCATCACTTCATACATTTTTAAAGAAAATTTGCGAAAAAAAATTATTCTGACATGGATTTTGAAATGTTAAGCAAACAAAAAGCAATTTCAATTTATGTCTTAATCTAAGATATACATTTTCCTTATATTTCATGAATCCCTACACTGTCTATCTATCTATCTATCTATTGATACATCAATACATCGATACAGCATGCAAATTAAATGTTCAGACGTTCAGCTCAAAAAGTTTACCACATGGGAAAGGCGTAATAAATGCTGGACTTGTCTGTTACTCCCAAAGCAGAGGTGTGACCTTCTGTCTAGCCACTGACCATGTGAGCTATCACTTCATCTAACAGCTTCGTTTCCATAACTGCACTATGTACTGTGAGTGCAGACTGTAGCAGTGTATAGAAATAAACCCACTGCAAAGCCTATTTGTGATAGTGTCTTCATTTCTGGCTAAAGCACTTGCAGAGTAGATTTTTTTTATCTTCGCTAAAGTGTTTGAGAACCACTGCTCTACTATAGTATGCATTACTCAACATATTGCCACTGCAGCAGCAGTGATACTACACAATATGTAACACATGAGGTGTAGAAATAAGAATAAATCGCATAATGCATTGCCACCCATGGAAAGCCCTCATGTGAAGTGAAGAGATACTCTGGATTTGGTATTATCCACACAAACATAATAGTATTGGCCATGGTTGTTACAGGACAAATAAAAGGGACAAGTCATGACAGAGCACATTATATACCAAAGGCAAAATAAGTGGATTTATGAGAGAAAAAAGAAGAAAAAAAAATAGAAAAAAACACAAGAGCCAGTGTAGAGCTTAGAGGCACATAGCAATCTAAGATTAATTTCATTAAACAGCAATTCAAAACTCCAAGTTATCTCATATCAAAGTAAAGCAGAGAAGAAACTCCAACTTTTTTATTACTAGGACAAAAATATTCTCTTTTTGTGCGGGTAAGTGAAGATGTTCTGTTATTTGTATGCATTTATTATACTCTGTCATAAACCAGCCTTGTACAATACAGACAAGACATGTTGACATCTTGGCCCTTATAAACAGTAATCCAGTTTAGGAAAAGATAAACAAACCACAACAGCCCATGAATGTAAATGAGCAAGGAAATGCAGCCCTGCTTATAATGGTGCAGCACAGGTCACAATCATGGTAATGACAGCTGTAATGACTCCTAGCACAATTCTGGTTCACTGATGGACTCTAATGTAATGTAATGTAAGAGACTAAAGGAGTAGCCTGTTTTCAACCTCTGGGCCAAATGTGGTGGAAATTAATAAAGATTCTGAACTTGTAGGAGGCAAAAATCAATTTACACAGAGACATACTCATTTGTCCTTTCTCGTTGTGTTGCTGCATGTTAATGGAAAAAAAGCACTCATGCAAAAAGAAGGTGCAAAATGCTCATTGTGTTTATGCAATGCCAAAAGTATAGAAGTTCTCATTTTTAAAAAGCAACATCATCCTCTGTGTATCTGTTGTTCAGTACGGCCAGGTTATAATTGTAAATTAAACTAGATTACCCTTTGCTTATTGTATAAAGGATTGTACTTTCTGCAGTAATAACACACAGTCCTACAAATAATTTAATCAAGCATTAATACTTTACCTAGGGTCACATGGATCAAAAATTCATAACAATAATAGTCTCAAGCAAACTGAATGAATCGTGCTCTTTTCCATTTGCAGATATAATGGAGCAACACATAACTTCAAGGTGCAAACTGCTGTTCTGGTGGTGTTATCTTTCTCAGGGGGAGCTGCGATACTCAAACAAATACCCATTTTCACGTTTCGGAGCACAGATTTAAATTTTCTGTTGAAAAATCTCTTTAATGTAACTGTTAAGACATGACGCTGGTCAATTTTATAGATAGAAGTAGGGCCTGGGATGCCACTTCAAGACTTTTATAAAATATAAGTTTCATGTTCTACTGCAAAACAAACCTAAATACAAAAAGTAGCAGATATCAAATAAATGCTATTTATTTAGCACATTTTAAAAAAACAAAAAACAAGGTGGCAAAATGCTGTGCACAGCATTCATAAATGTGTGTTGAAATATAAAGGATAACGGCATGAAATCTGTAAAAGAAACAAAATATAAGATACTAAAAAACTAATCAAACTGAATGAATGTATCATTGTAGGGAAAATGTTTGATTGAAAGCTGAAGGCTATTCCAAATCTGCCACTGTCATGATTACCCTTATCCACTAGCCTCAACTGTGGAAAAATGAAAGCAAATGATTCGAGCACCTAAGAAGCCTGGATTTTTTTCTAAAAAAGTACATTGGTGTTGTGTACAGCTTTAAAAATAAATAAAAGAAACAGGTGCCACTTCAAGGCCACTTATATTGCTGTTTTTTTGTTAGAAGTCTTGCTGCAGCATTTTGCACCAGCTCTGATTAGACCAGACAACTGGGACTGGCCAATACTCAGATACAGTTGCAAAGCCTTGACGAGATGCGACCATAAAAATTTTCATATCGCTGACAGAGATTACTTCATCTTAGCAACATGCCTCAGTAGCAGAATCACAGAGGTCATTTGTTTGTGAGATTATAGTGCCGATCAACAATGACAGCAAGTTTAAAAAGAAAAAAAGAAAATGTATCGTCATGCAGCCACCCCAGTTTGGATTCAAGAGTAACAATTTTGGGGGAAACCAAAAACACCAAGTCAAGTTATTTTCTCCTCGCTATCGTTCAGCTTTCTTGCATTTTTTGTGATTCTGATGGCAGAAGACAGAGCCTAAAGGTATATATTTATAAAGGCAATATAATGGGGCCTAAACTAAAGCCATGAGGTGACTGGGACAGTGGACACAGAAGGAAAGGGCATGTCATGGTCCGAGCCAGCTCTTCCTGATCAGATGCTCTGAAATTATCCAGAAGATGAGATTTATGAAGCTGTCAGCCATCTAAATTGCTTTGGAGCATGTATACCTGACTCTTAACATTTGTCTTAACAATGCACAAGAGAGGAATGCAGCCATGGCATTATTTAGCCTTGGCTATGAGTATTAGCCCATCAAAGAAAAGCTTATATTCTTGCATTACTTTTATTATTTTATTTGCTTCTTTATCTAAGAAGCAAATATGTTTCAGTTCACTTCTGAGAAGTTCTCATTGTTAAAGTCTCCAAGAAGAATGCAAATCTTTCTCGTATCAACATCAGTATCTTGTATATGATAACTGCAACTTACCAGAAGTTCTCGGCTTGGTTTGTCAGCTTCTGTTTTTCTCAATTTATCTAAGCTAATGCTGAAGTCCTGCCTCTAGATGAAGTTAACATTTCTATCAGCAAAACTAGAAATACTCCTATTCCTTTTGTGTGTTTCAACATTATACTGAGGAATGGATAGAAGAAATCATTTTCAAATGGTCTAAGTCTAATTTAGCATCATCTTAGTCTAAATAACCAAAACTGTTTCATTATAATCAGCTGGTAAAAATGCACCAATCGTGACTGTAAATACAACAGTTTCTATCAGAGATCACCTTTTGTGTAATCTAAAGTCACTAGGAAGAAACTTTTGATTAATAAGAGCATTACACAGAATATTACAGCAGACATGCCATTTGGTTGCAGAAGCTGTAGGCTGTCATAACTAACGTTATCTGCCGATGCCAAATGCGAGCTTTGACACGAAGCAATCTCAGCAGACATTAAGCTCATTGAACGGACCGACTGGAATACAGACGAGAATAGCCATCTTAGGTGGGAGAAGTGACAAAAACTGCATTCATGCTAGACAGTTTCAGCCTTCCTGAGACAACACTGTCAAACATTTGTCATATTGAAAAATGTCACTGCTGATGTTTCAAAATAAAATAATGTGTTTATCTCATATGAATAAAGCATATTTATCGGACAACATAAACATGTGAATGTGATGGGACGGCATAATGTTAAAAAAACAAAAAACAGTAATTATGAGAAAACCAAAGCCAAGGTCAAAGATGTCCCAGGATCGGGTCGCCTGCAGTCAGAGCTGTGCCGGTGTCTTTGTAGCTGGACGTGCTATCTGCTTCATTTCTGTCATTGTGCATTCTCACAATTAGCCTGATGTCAGCGTTTCATCTATTTTTATAGTATTCCATAAAGCTTACAGGTTAGGGCAGACAGCAAGATAATTGTACTTGTGCTTGTTCACTGAACTTATCCTCAGGACAGTGCTTCTCCACAGAATAGCACACTGCACTGCTTTAAAGGACAAAATTAGGGAATCATTGTCTCCAATGAGCAGTTAACTCCCTATATTAAATGTACGATTGTGCTACTACTGGCTACATCTTTGCTCTCCAAGATACACACTGATGATAAATATGTCTATTTTTAGGGCGGGAGACAGTAAGCCCCTCTGCCTGGAGGCAGGTAAAGCCTTTGTAACACCTCTGCCTGTTGTGAATTTCAGGAGATGCTTCAAACTGCTGAACATTAATGAACTCTAAAGTAAATACCTCACATGTAATGATATATTCTTTCTCTTATGGCCTGTCATTTTTTTCTTTTCTATTCTTTTTTTGAGGTATTGTGCATTTATTCTTAGATCTGGGTTGCTACTTTTAAATAATTGAGGGGAAAAAGGCCTATACTTCTTTCTGTAACTGCTTCCTTCTTGAAATACTGTTGTTCATCAAACACAAATAAGAAGCCAATGTTAAAGTGACATCAAATTGCACACTAAACAGTTGAAACTTTACTTCTATGACCACTAGTCCCAGCAACTCATCTTTACTTTCATGAAGCCGAGCATGCGCACAGACTTTTTACTTGAATTTATCCCTACATAAGCTTCCAATTAGGCTTGCTGTACAAAATATGCGCATGTGCCACTCTACGTATTTCTTGGTGACTGTGGTGTATTTGAAAAAGTACGTGCAGCTGATATTTGACCATAAAAATAATAACTCTTAGCACATTTCCTTGTGTGTATCCACATGAGGAAACAGCACATCGCAGTGACTTGAGGATCACTTTAACGTGGAAATGTGTTAAATCCCTCAAACTTCTGTCTAAAAAGGGGAAGAATATATTCGATTTTGTCAGCTCTGAGAATCACAGCGGCACTCACAGTTTTTTCTTTTAAAAAATGCACGGCACCTTAGCCACCATATTTGAACATCAATTTATCTTACTTTTCAGATATGCCCATGTTCTGATTTTTCCCATCTCCATCTTCTCCTGAGTTTATACAGAGTGTGTCTGCTACACTGTGATAAGTTTTCATAACTCACCACCTCTTATAAAACTCATGAAATATTACTCAGTGGAGCGTCTTGTTTTCTTCTTTCCTGACACTGGCGCTTCGCCTTCACATATCAGCTGCTGTTGCCGAGCAGCTAGTGGCACAGCGTGGAGACACACATTTATTTTTTTTCCCCCTTCTAAAACCAATTGGCTTAATGATGCAGATTTAAAGACTACTCGTTCTGTCCAGCTGAAGAGTGAGGATAGCTTTGTTCCACACAGTCAGCCCACATACCCACTTAACAAAAAGACTACAGGAGGTCTACTCGGTGGCTGCTGGAGCAGCTTGATATTTTACTGCTAAAATTTGTACTTTATGGGAAGCAGTTTTGTGAAGTGTTGTTGCTTGCTCAGTGTGTGTACGTAAGGCTTCATGTGGCAGTGTCAGCTGCCATGTTTCTGACTGCAGACAAGCCCCTGTGTTTATGTGCATGTACATACGGTAAGAAGATAAGCAAATAAAATTCTGAGCATGCACACTGATTTAAGCCTGTCTGGTGCTGGATTTTAGCAATCAATACAAATATTTTGGAGCCCAAAAGTCACATTGACAGCAGGCACAGCAGGAAAAGCAGTGATGTAATGCTCAGTTACAAAGCTATACTAATGAAAAATCTTATAATGGATTCAAGGACTGTGTGTAATAATTAAGCAGAATGCATAGTAATGAATCACATAATTATCACCCTTCACCGTTATGTTTGTGTACTCATACTGCTGTCATCAGCAACGTTTCTAGCTACACTGGCAGTTGTTTTTAATGAAAAAGCTCCAATAAATAAATTGTAGGAGCATTTAACAATAGACAGAAACAAATATTAATGATACAATCATACACGGATTTAAAAGCTTGGACATTTTTCTTAAATACAGTAAGGTCCAAAATGTGTTGGACAAAGGCAAATTTTTTGTAGTTTTGCCTCTGTGCACCACAGTGGATTTTAAATGTTAAAAAATCATCATCTAATTGAAGTGCAGATTTTCAGCTTTAACTCAAGGGGTTTCAAAATGTTTAGGAATTGTAGCCATTTTTATACATGTTACCCCATTTTCAGAGGCTCCAAGTTAATTGGACAATTGACTGACAAGGAGTTTCACTTCCAGGTGAGGAATATTCCCCTGTTATTTCATGACGAGTGAAGCAGACATAAAATCTGATTCAAAGTGCTGAATTCGTTTTTTAATAGCTTTTTACTGTGATTTTAAATATGAAATTTAAAGCAGTGTCAGTGCAAGTGAGCGAGGCCATCATTAGACTGAAAAACGACAGTAAAGATAGTTCTTTTTTTAAATGAATGCGATGTCTAACTCAGCAATACCAAAGAGCTCAGGAAGACCACAGAAGACAGAATTACTTTAAAAAAACAACTTCACAACATCTAATGCTGTCAGTCTTGTGGAACTAGGTGTATCACTGCCAAAGTCTACAATCAAGAGATGCCTTCATTGACATAAAGATTGTTTACAACAAGGTAAGACCTGTGGTTAGACTCAAGAACAGGAAGGCCAGATTAGACTTTGCCAGAAAACAACTAAAAGAGCCTGGCTCTTTAAAGAAACATCTATGGGCCAATGAAACCAAAATGTGCTTGTACCAGAGTGATGGGAAGAGAAAAGCAACCGAATTATCTGTCAAACATGGTATTGGAGATGTGTGGACATGTATGACTGCCAGTGGAACTATGTCACTAGTGTTTATTGATGAGAGAGCTAGCAGGATAAATCCTGAAGTGTGCTGGGCAAATGCTGAACGCAAAGAGCTTCACAGAGCAAAGGATAATGACCCAAAGCAAAAAACAAAACCAATCCATGAGTTTCTCATTCTTCAGTAGAAGATTAACTAGTCACTTGATCTAAACCCAGTAAAGCACACATTTCTTGTTAAATAAAAATAAATACAATCCTGATTACGTTAAAAGAAAATATGTTAGATTGTTCAATTAATTTTTAGCCTCTGAAAATGGGAGACCATGTATAAAAAATGACTGTAATTCCTGAACAGCTAATGGATTTTTTTTTTTTCTTTTTTTGGTTAAACCTCTTGAAATAAAGCTGAAAGTCTGCACTTCAATAATAACTTCATTGTTTAATTTAAAATCCACTGTGGTAGTTAACAGAGGCGTAAAATAAATTCAATTTTGGACCTAACTGTTCCAGGAACATTTGTTAGACAAGAAGACACAGCTAGTTAACGTCAGATAATCATGTATGAACGTCAGAAACAATATATTTATTAGGAGATAACATGTCAGTGTTATGTTTTCAGTTTGATTCCTTTTCATGATATATATAAAAAAAATGAAATATTGATATTTTTTAGGTTATTAAACAGTTGGAACAAAGACACACATTGCCGCGTTTTTATAGCTAATCATTAGTTATTAGTAATAGAATCTGCATCACCATCTGCTGAACTGTGATATTTTACTCCGCCAACTCAGCTGTCGCAGAGTAGTGTAAACAAAAGAACCTGCTCAACAAACAGGGAAATAATGACTGTTTTTAAATGACTTCAAGTTGGTTTTACGGCACTTGAACCCATCAGCCAATATAAACACAAAGGCTGACATACAGCGCACGTATATTCCAACAATGCAACAGCCTGAGAAATACTGTCTGTCTCCAGCGTCAGGCTGTTCATAGGCAGAAAATTAGACTCAAAAACTCGAGGACCTCTTCCAAATTTTTAGACCCACAAGTCATATAGTGTCAGCCTGGCCGTGTTTTATACCCTTGGCACCCACTGTCATCGGGATTATAAGATGAAAGACAACTCACATCTTAAAGACTGAGCTTCAGCAGAATGTGATGATGAATACAGATTTTACACACTCTGTAAGAAATTGACAGAAATGTAGCCCATGGGGACTTGTCATAACCTGTCAGGACTTAAGAATGGAGCACTACATCCACACCATCAGATTATGATAATCAACTTCTTGCTCACTAGCTGCAGTGTATCATCGACCAAGGTGCCATTTACATAGTGTTAGTCATAGGTCTTACAGAGTCGCAGCAACTCAATAAATGCATTTTGAAAAAGGTCACTTTCTTGAACACACCTTTTTAAACTCAATTAGAAATATAATTCTGTTATACAAATAAATATACACATAAATAAGTTCCAGTTTGTTAAATTAAACTTTAAAAGTGAATTTCTCTTTAGATATGATTGCATATTAAATCATTTCACACCTGGAGGTGGGGTTTATAATTAGAATGTTTTTTTACTTCACTTTACAATGAATTTACGAGACTCAAGGTTGCAGATACTCAAAGAGCACAATACTTCCAAAGAAACTGAAACTTCCCTGAATTTCAAACTATAAACGCTCATCGACGTTGCAGCAGCTATTTTAAATTTTAAATGCAGGAAACAATGAGATAAGAAGAATCCAAATTCTTTGCAAAACTGGTAATATATGGCCTGTACAATCATTACAAGGGATTAAAGTTTTTAATAGTATTCAAAATACAAATTGCCATTCTCCTCTTGCCCATCAATCCATTACAATGCAAAACATCTTGAATGCTTTGTTTCCCAACTGCATCATCACCGGGACTTAATGGGATTCTTCCTTCATTTATTCAAGGTCAAAGCTCATCACTCCTACTGTCCTTTGCATTGTAAATCTGCTTCTCAACATGTCTGTGGGGGGAATTTGCATATAAGCTACAGCCAGCACAATACTGATTTTTTAAAAAGAAAAAACAAATAAACTCAATGATGATATATTATGAGATCAAGCCAACCTAATCCAACGTGCTTTTATGAGTTTGATGATTAATTTGGGTGTTTTCGCAGCATCCAGGGCACTGAAGCAGGTTATGAACTTAGTCACTCTATTAGTGAGCAGGAAGCAGTTTGTGCAGTTAGTTGTGAGAGACTATTTTAAGACACAGCACCAAACACTCTGCTAGATGGGTATGGCATACTGGCACCCATCCAAGTCCTGACAGACCCATTTGCGACTACTCAGAGCATAATGCCGAGGGGTGTTGCACTGCTTTGACCGGTCCATCCAAACAACATACAACAGTGATTAATGGATACAAATAAAACTGCTCAAATCTGGCACACCTATCCTCAGCCAAGTGGAAGTTTACTGTTGGATCTGCCGTACTTACCTGACAACGACAAACCAACGTGCAGCAAAACCAAAGTTATTAAATTTTTCTAACAGCTCATTTGACGCCGCAAGCATTTTCAATCAACCCGTACAACAGCAATTAGCTTCCCATGAACGATTTGCTTCTCAAGACACTCTTGAGTGCTGCTCAGAAACAAACATGTAAATGGAGACATTCCCAGTTCGCAATATTTGCGACATAAATTGAAAAGAAGCCAGCTTGAAAGGCAATATTAAATTTGTGTTTTATCTTCTTCTCTTCTTCAGCAGAGAAGAAGTATGATTGACTCTGAAGATAGTACCATCAGTCACTTAAAAACTGGACATCTTGAAGGGAGGGGGTTATTTCAGGGTTGATTAAAGATACAACATAGATAAGCAATCATATTTTTCTGAGTGGATAGATTCAACTGAAAGATTAGCAAGTTCAGTGTAAGTTAAGTGTTACTCTATCAAACCTGCACTGCAAGAGATGGAATAAAGGACACAGGCACTCTGAGAACTATAAAATGCCTTAAAATAAGGAAATGGGAGTGAAACAGAGACAGCTGATATTGCAGCTTATCCCTAGGCTGCACCTATATGTTTATTTATTCACTGGCCCATGTACAGAAGTCTACTTTAAATCAAATAATGGCTACACCAGACCAAGCCAAGGTTTGCCTGCTGCTTTTTGGGTCTGTTTTTCACTCAGACAAAATGAGCTAATAACAATTAAACAGGCTGATTAAGCTTGAAATTGCATCAAAGCACTAGACAACAGCAAACAGGGAGATCACAGGTTGCCTTATATGGAAAATGCTTAGAGCATAATATTAATCACAATAATAAACTGGGATTCCAGATAAACCACAATGAAAAACAGTAAGAACACATTTCCTGTGCAGGAGTCACTCTTTAAGAACATGCAGACACATTTCACAGTGTAACACAGCTGCAGTCCTTGGGTGTGTTCAGATCTTTGAGGAGACATCATTGCATCAGCTGATGCCAGACAGAACTGCCTACTTGTTCCACTCTTACAACTTATTTCCAGTCAACTCGATTCAGCTGACAGATTCAAACATCTGGACATAGCAATTATTTCATATCACCTGGATCAAGGTCTCTGCTTTAACTAATTAAGTCTATCACTCTAAATGGCTGGACCAAGCATATCTACTATAAATGACTTTCCAATTGTTCCCTTTCCTACCAACTATACACAATGTTTTAAATGAATGAGGGTCTCCTATTACCACACAAGCAGAAGGGCACTTTACAGTTCAGTGAATTTCATTCATACCGAATAGTAAATGAAGAGTTTGTGTGTGACTGCCAAATGGAATGTGGAATGAATCAAAGCACAGAGTATGGATGCTCGGTGATAGCTCGGCATCAGACCACCTCTCCTGAACAACTTCTCAAATTAAACAAAAATAAATCTGTTACATTGCATTGTTTTAAGTGACAATTGAGAAATTACTTGTTGAAAACAGATCACTTAGGGCAGCAACAGAGAACATTTGAATACAAAACAGCGGCAAAATAATAATCAGTTAGGAGGCTTAATTTCAACACTTTCAACACAGGTTTACATGCATACTTAAACTGTGTATCTGACCTCAATGAAACACCTCATGAGAAAAAAAGGTTCCTTCAAGATGAACACACACACACACACACACACTACATATGTTTTCTGTATTCTTGGAAATCAAGCTGTCTTCTGAGATCACTGAGCAAGTAATGGCAGCATTTCACCTCAGGACCTTATCCTTATTAAACATATAATTCATCACTTGGTCATGCCACAAGCATCAAATGCAGAATACAGAGCAACAATGTGAGTAACAGCTTTTCTAAGCATTCGTAACATTATAGAGTAGTAAAAACACAAACTACAGCAAAGATCTGTGCCAAATAAACTGCAAAGTCACATTGAAACTGAGTCTAAACTTATCCGGATGCAAAATAAAGTGGCAGACTATCAAAACGAGCAGGAAACGAGACAGGATTACAGCAGCTTAAAGGACAACCAAAAGAACCCCTGGCTACTTACAGTGGTGAAGTTCCCCGGGTGGCAGTCCTCTCCTCGAAAGGTGCACTGCAGCAGCATGTCACTGATGTCATGACCAGTTCGGTTATAGAAATCAGTCATGTTGAACAGTTTGGGCTTAAAGTTCTGAAAGTTTGCCTTATCCTTTAAGGCGGCCAGAACTTCAGGCTCAGCCAGGTGTGGGTTGGCTATTTGGTAGTTATTATTAAGGAGGGCCAGAAGCTCTCCCACATGATAGAGGTCATTCCTGGTGATTTTGGAGAAGCGGAACTCATTGAGGTTGCAGAAGGTAACTGCTGGGAAGGTGAGGTTTGTTGCCGCCACTTCGTCCAGCTTAGTGACGTGAGGATACTCCAGATAATATGACACCCGATCCATGCAGACCAGCATCAATAAGCCCAGTGAACCCAAGAAAGAAAGCGTCCAAAGAAATCGACGGAATGTCATGTGTCCATAAGCGAATATGTGACTCATGCCATGTAGGGTGGACATGTTAGCAAAAGCTTGCAGGTTGGAGGGCCTGACGCTCTCTATGCTTTCCTCTGAGCTTCCCTTCATGGCTGTAGAGTGATGCTCAGCACTGTCACCCCAAGAACTTCAGGTTAGAGACTTTGCTTAGCAACAAGAATAGCAGAAACCAACCAGCAGTGTTGGTTTGCCACACTGCTTCTTTATTCCCTCAAGAAGTGGTAACGGTCTCAATAAATAGCCACCTTTAAAAGGGTTGCCAGTCTCTGTAACAGTTTTCTTTTCATGACAGTTCGCATTCCACTGAGCTGTTCTTGTAGTCCCAGGTCCCCCCCTCTTCTTTCAGGCTTCTGTTTTATTATCTCCAAAGCTGTCTCTCACACTCCCTGCTCAGCTGTCCTTTGTAACGGCACCAAACACAATGACAGAAACAGCCACTTCTACCCAAACGCAATGCCTCCTGATTCCTGAGTCGTGTGAAAAGGAAGAATACAAGGGACAAGAAAAGAAAGAACAGAGAATATAGCAGGCGTAAGGATAGAGGCGAGAGATGAGGGGGGGGGACTGCAATGAAAAGGGCTAGCGTTTGGAGAGAGGTGCTAAGCCTGAGCAGTCAATGGGACCCTTCCTCCTCCAATCGGAGAGAATGCCTCTACATCGCTATGATAATGGGATGCAATGGTTTTGTGAATGAAGGTAATAAAGAGAGAAATGGCTCACTGGTCCCTCGCTGCCACCTTGCTTTTTCTCTCGTGTCTCTTTTGCGCTTCTCTTTTCTTCCAAAAATGAAAATGAGGGGGTCAGAGACCTCCCACCAGCCCACCAGTGTGCTTGACAACCGGCGTTCACAGATTCCACGGGTTCCACTTCCTCATTTGCACAGATCTTCAGTTAATAGGGATGACCACCTCTTGACGCTTTACGATCACCCCCCACCAGCATAACCGCTAAAGCCGCTTCAAGACCCCAAGCTTTAGTCCTGTTAACATACAGATTTATATTCTGCCGTGTGGAGCCTTTCACTCTCTTTCTCGCATCCTCTCTCTCTCTCTCCCACCACTCCCCCATTTCTTGCTCTCTCTCTCGCTCTCTCTCTCCTCCTCTTTAGTAGTCAGGATCCATTCCACTGCTGAATGGCTGCTTTGTTTGTGTCTCTGTGCTCACAGGGGGAGTCTCTCAATCTGGACATCACCATCACTGTGTTATTATTCCTTAATCTGCTCCTACCTACTGTACAGTCACTGTGTCATCAACGCATTTGCTCAAACAATGCCACAGGTTGTTTACTGCATCGATGCACATATTAAGAGTTAAATGGTGTTCCAGAAGTTTCCACATGTTAACCTTTTCATAACGATGTCAACAAGTAAAGTGTGAAAATATGGCTTCCAAGCCACCTATTATAATTATAACTATCTATCCAGTCATAAATATTTCCATTTTATCTTTATATATATATAAAAATAAAAAAAATAAAAAAGATATTAAAAAAATTCACAAAAATACATTTATTTATATATATATATATATATAGCACATACATACTTTTTTTTTGTTTCAAGCAATACAGAAATCCCAAAAGCATTTCAGAGTCTCTCTGCAGCACTCCTGGAATAATTTTTGTTGTGTGTATGATTACAGTTTAGGCTTGACCAGTAATGAAATTGGTGATTTTTTGTGGGGTCAAAAGTTCACCTCACCATTCTGACAAGCCCTTCAATTTCTCCTGGGACCAAACAAGACGATCACTCACTGGCTACTCAGGGATGACTTATTATCTTAACAATAGGTGGACTGCCAGGGATGAGACCACAGCCCTTTAGGCATTTAATCAATATTCTGTCCTGGCAACTGTAGAGACCATAGGAACCTATAGCCAGAGTACTACAGAGGTATAAATTTCACATAAACCCACAAAAAAAGACATTTGTCAAAGCTGAGATGCAATTTTAAAAATGCTCACAGAAGGAAATGGAACATGATGCCTGAAGTGACAGACAGTTGCAGTTTTAAAATCTGCCCATCACAACACAGGTTTTGAACATGTCTACCAAAACAAAGTCTACAATATAACAATTTCCAAACTACAAGACAGCTGCATTTTTTTTTATTCCACCACAATATGAGAGCAAGATTAAGCCACTTTAATAACTCATAACATCATGACACGTCTGTATTTGTCTTATTTTATCCCTTGTCAAAATGTCATTAGCTTGATTAAGATGTTTGGATAAAGAAGCGGTTTGTGCTTGTCTTAATATTTGAAAATGAATACGATTCAGCTGCGCCCCTTTGCATTCACAGTGAGAACTGATAATGATTAATGTGCTAAAAAAACACACTGATGGATGGTGCTTTAGCATTAGAGACCTTCACTGAGTTTAAATATGGCTTCACTCACAGAGCAGGGTTAGGCAACTTAATGACTGCGAGGTGAGAGTCACTGACAAACTAAAAAATCCTTCACCGAGGCGTCAAATTACTTCCTGAAACAGAAATCAAGTAGGAATTTGGCTAAATGCTTCTGGCACTTTATACATATTTGTGTAAAGTGACAGGAAAGCATTAGATCATAATGGATGCAGGGAGCATTAGATGTGGTAGTCCCTGCACTAAAAACAGCCAATTCTGCTGTTTGCTGATAAGACAATATGTAGAAAAACACATGTTCAGCAACAACACCCAACCTCCTCTGCAAGGGCTGGACTTTTGTTAATGTGATGAGATGTTACCTTTTTTTAAGGATGGCTGGAAAAAATGCAATACATTAGAACTGTGATTCTTATTTTCTATGGTTGTGAGTTAATTCCAAAATACTGAAAAACAAAAAAAACAAACGAACAAACAAACAAAAAAACCCAGTGATGATTCAAATGAACAAGGTGAAAAAACAGTATTTTAAAATGAATTTGGGACTGTTTTACATTTAATGACTTCATAATTAACTGTGCAAATAGTTAAGTTTTGTAAAAATGTCACAACAATGGAGAAGGGCACTGAACTTGAGCACTACTTAATGAAACAATCTGTCGAACACAAACTGATGCACTTTAAAAAAAAAAAAAAACTACAAAAAAAAAATTAAATTAAATAAAAAATTTTTTTTTTT
>VUQG01044965.1:50195-71857 GCA_015106755.1 Etia nguti | reverse complement strand
AACTGATGCACTTTAAAAAAAAAAAAAAACTAGCAAAAAAAAAATTAATAACTGTCTATATATTGTGTTTTGCTTCAAAAATCCTGCATCTGCACGCCTTTTTGGATAACGATGGCTTTCGCAAAGTACTTATGCAGAGGAAGAGAAGCTGTTGTCCACTAGCAGAGAAAGAACATTCATTTCCCCTGATTCTTCACGTACACACACCCACTTTTGATTTTAAAAGAAATATTTAACCAGCGACGCTGGTCAGCAAATTATACTTTCCTGTAAAAAACTAAGTACACCTCATGATTCAGTAGCTTGTATAACCACCTTTAGTAGAAATAAGCTGAAGTAATTGTTTTCTGTATGACTTTATCAATCTCTCACATTGCTGGAGGAACTTTGACCCGATCTACTTTACAGCGTTGCTTCAGTTCATTGAGGGCTGTGGGCATTTGTTTATGCACAGCTCCATTAAGGTACAGCCACAGCATTTCAATCAGGTTGAGGTCTGGAGTTATTGTGATTGGGATCATTGTCCTGTTACATGACCCAATGTAACAGGAGAAGTTTTAGCTGTCAGAGAGACGGCCTCACATTTGACTCTAGAGTACTTTGGTATACAGAGGAGTCAGTGACTGCAAGGTGCCCAGGTCCTGTGGCTGCAAATCAAATCATCACAAAATCATCACCCCTCCATCATCGTGCTCGACAGTTGTTAGGAGCTTTTTGTGCTGATATGTTTGGTTTTCGCCAAATGTGGCACTGTGCATACTCAAACATCTTCATTTTGGTCTTGTCTCTCCAAAAGACATTGTTCCAGAAGTCTTATTGTTTGTTCAGATGCAACTTTGCAAACTTAAGCCCTGGTGTCGTGATCTTTTTAGAGAGTAGAGGCTTTCTCCTGGCCATCCTTTCAAACAAGCCATATGTCTTTTTTCTAAATGTACTGTCATGTACAGCATAGGGTCCGGTGAAATACACTTTTTCACATGACTATAGTTCTCATTCAGGCGAAAGATAATGCAGAAAATAAATACAAAAGCTGGATACTTTCATACATGTTTCTTGTCTTTTCATGTCAGTCACAAAAAGACCCTCAACGAGCACCAGATCCACACATGGGACACCATGGGAATTAGAATAAAAGCTAAAATATAGTGTCCCTTTCACTTTTAAGAATCCTTTTGAATCGAGATGTAACTCTGAATAAAATCACGGCACTAACAAATCAAATCAGATCAGCAGATTGTTGAAGATCCGCACCACTGCTAACTTCACCCACTTCTATTAGAAAAACAGAAAACATTAAAGTGAAACTTTTGTGATGCCAACAGCAACAGTACTGACATATTTTCACTATAACCAAACAATAATTTAAAACCTCAATAGTTTTTAATCAACTAGATTTGAATTTAAAATAGAATTGAATCACCCTTAATGGAATAAACATAGAAACATTTGTACACACCTTGATAAATATTCAGTATTTATCTTATAGTGATTTTCATCACCATTCTTGCATACATCTGCATTCTCTTTTCCACGTACACTCAGAAAATGCAAATGCTTTTCGCACTGTATTTATTTCCATTTTCTATATTTTGATAACATTATCCTGTGTTAACATTAACAAACCTAAATTCACACTAGCAGGTATGCCTGTTGTTGCAGTTGCAGCATGAAAGTGGGAGACTTTTCAGCGGTAATTGGCTTTCAAGTGGATGGTAGAATGCACAGCATAATGCAGTGAATATTAATTAGGAGGAGTAATATTTAAGGCACTACTAAGCACTGTACTCTCTTTGAAGGAGCCTTTGAATTTGACTTTAAACTATTAACTAATGTTCTGTTAAATTTCCAGGCCCCAAGCACCTCTGGGCTTTGGACTATGTGCCATAAGGGACACAATAATGTGTCTGTGTCATAAACACTACTTACTAGTGATCACGAGAACCTGTTTTCCCATCATAAACAAACCATGATGAAGAAATATGTGATAGAATTAAGCTTTAAGTCATAATCTATATTCCTCCATTTTTCTATATACGGTAGAATGCTTTATTTAAATGGTAGATATCTGGTTTACAGTTCCATATATCACTTTTTATTTTTGTAGACTCAAACCAAATGTGTTGTATATTCGCCCATAAAAGCTTTCAGCATTGCCAGAAATGTGAACAAATGCATTCGTGTGGAAGACTTATTGAAAATAGTTTCTATTATTTGTGCTCTGACTGTAACAGATCACTGGGATGATTGTAAAAGTTTAAATTAAAAGGTATACACAGTCACAAACACTGGTTCATTCTCATTCATGAGAACGAGGCTGCAAAACCTTTGGCAATCTTCAGAGTACTCTTAACACAGCTTTACCTGGTCTGACAATGAATGTGAAAACGGCACACGATTACAGCTGCCACTTTATGTGACTCTAAACGGTGCTGGATATTAAGTAATGAGCTATAATTACGACAGTTCAGCAAAAAATTCCCATGACAAGCAAACCGCCCTGATATGATGCAGAGCTAAAAAAGAGCAATTACAGCAAGTCCTTCTACGCAGTGCCCAAGTTATGGAGATTTGGCAAGCACCTCCGAGAACAGATTACCCTGTTAGCAACTGGACACGGTATTAAAGCAGATGACATTTAAGAGCGCATATATCATGAAGTAAAGAATGAGAAGCAAAGATGCAACACTGCACTGGAGGGGGCAGTGCCAGGATGAAGACACAATAACAGACCCTGAACTATTGATTAGATTAAAAGTGTGATCCCAGCCTCTAAGCACTTTGTTTTCCAATATACAGTTTTCAAAGGTTGGCACAAGCACATTTGTAACAGCATTACTGTGACTATAAGAACAAAGTCAGTAAATGTAAGAGAGTTTGTTTGTTTGGTTTATTTTTTAAATGTAAATCTTAAGGTTATAGTTTCAATGTGCGTAACAATTTATAGTCTAAAAATAGGTAAACAGCCCAAAAGTGCAAAAGCAGATTGGTGCTTCAGTTGTTAAAACATGTGATTGAAACCTGACATGTTAAAGAGCCAAACTCTTTGTCACAATACTGCAGAATATGGAGTAAACGCTTTTTCATCCCCGGAGGAACAGATGCTACATTCAAATGTTGGGCTTCTTAAGGGCTTGGAAAGATTTAAGATCTCTATCATCCAAACTCTGATGTTATCATGTCTTTTCAATAACCGAGACGCATTTTTAATCTGAATAGAAAGCATTTTTCACTTTCTACAGCTGTGAAGCTTTATAGACCTTCAACATAATTCACATACTGGATCTCCACTAACACCTGCTGAAAATGTCACAACAGAGGGCTGTTTAAAAGAAATCGCATCACAATTTTATAATCCGCTCTTTCATGACAGAGTTCACAATCTAAGCTGAATGCATTGAACGAAGATTTGGAAACTGAAATCTCTGAAAAGGATTGGAAATCACCTTGTGCTGGAACTGATACTCGGCTGGTGAACATATGCCTCAGATCAACACACTAAGACGTCAAAATGAATCTAAGGCTCTCTTTTCCATCCCTCCCTGTAGCTTTTACAAAAAAACAAAACAAAACAGAATCACGTGAATATGAGAAACACCCTCTTAATTTTGCTGAACCTCAATTACAGCAGGTAGTATGAATGTAGGCACATAAAATACTCTTTAGTCCCTCTAACTACAAATTCTAAATCTGAAATAAGTAATGGAGGAAAACAGAGGATTTAACAGTGTGTGGACACATTTATTTGCTCACACTGGCTGCTGGTCTGCTTGATCTGCAGCTGGAAAATGAAACTGAAACTTTCATATTGTTTGTTTACTTTTAGTATCTTCAAAGGTATCACACTGTTAATTGCTCTACTGGATATCAAACCATGCTCCTTTTAATTTGATTAACTACAAAGTAGCTCTAGAGCTTTGGCAAAGTCACTCTAAACAGGACATTTTTCCTCCACAGTTCTCATCTTTTGGTAATAAAAAGTACACAATTTTAGTTATTGTTGCTCTATAATTTCATAAATGCAGCAGAAATATGGTGTTACTGTAACCATCTAATGATAAATAGCCCACTGCAGAGTAGACACATGTGGTAAGAGAATTTATTTCTAACTATGAGTAATGTTGAAAATTATCCTTATACTTCAGGCTATGAAGAAGAGAAGAGAAGATATACTTTATCCCAAAGCTGAGACTGTCCTTTGTTACAGCAAATAAAAGTTAAAAAGTTAAAGTTAAAAAAATTAAGTTAAACACAACAAACCTATAAAAATAGCTTACATAGGTAGGCACTGTAAGTGTCAGTATTTATTGAGTCTCCATTTAGATTTTTTTATCTCAGTAATTTAATAAGTTTGATCACAGTTCCTTTAATAGTAAAAGTTGTTGCACTAAACATAAAACTATTCGCACTTTGTTTGTGTAAAACAACCCCCTACCTACCCACCCACACACACACACACACACACACACACACACCTCCACATACCAGAAGTTACCCATTAGATAAGACGAATTATGTCAAAATGTTTGAACTTTTTTTTTTTAACCTTGCCTTTTTGGGTGGGGGGGGGGCTAATTAAGACTTTAAAACCACTGTTATCAAGGTTTCGACTGCTCATTCAATGATTGCAAAATTAAAGTGTGGGCATGTTCACAGAAACACAAATAGATGTATTTGTATACATCATTGGGACACTACCTGAGCTGTAATAACTGCAGGTATCGAGCTGAGCTTCACTCTAAAAGGCAACAACCTCTTTAGTAAAGAATACTATAAACAAACACTTTTCATAGCCTTAAGCAACATTAAACTGTGAAGAAGAAGAAGAAAAACACAATAGCCAGCATCTCTCTCTCTGTCTGTGACAGACAGATTCACCTTTTTTTCTCATCTTCTCTTCTCAGTTGCAAAAATCCAGCAGCAAAAATCTGTCAAACAACAGAAACAAAAAGATGGCCTTCTCATCCAATGGCTGCTACTTAATCTCTGGCAGCTGCTGCAAATGACCTTGCATAAATGCTTTTCTGAGATAAAAGCCAATTCATATGTAAGCTACTGCTCAATGTGTGCTTGCGACAGGGGAAGAAAAATTCCTGGACTCTGAAATAAGTACTGGCATTATGTAGCACTATGAAGAGATTTGGCCCTGTTCAAACACTTTGTGTTACACTGAGAATTCACTGATTAACACAAATGTGCAAATTTCAAACAGAAAAAGAAAGACAGACACTTTTAAATCTACGATATCAGAAAGATTTTCGAGTCTGTTCAGTGATAAAGAGTAAATCCTTAAGCTCAGTTCAATTCGATTTAATTCAAATCGCTTTAATTTTATTTGTAGAGCGCCAAATCACAACAGTTGCCTCAAGTTGCTTTATATAGTAATTGTAATAGAGAGAAAACCCCAACAATCGGACGACCCACTATGAGCAAGCACTTGACGACAGTGGAAAGGAAAAACTCCTTTTTAACAGGAAGAAACCTCTGGCAGGACCAGATTCAGGGAGGGGCAGCTACCTGCCACAAACGGTTGGGGTGAGGTTAAATAATATGGATGGCTTTTTTCTCTGCAGTACACTTTTTTTCATATTGCATAATATTGTCTACTTTCCACCAGAACAGCTTGGGCACATTAGGACACATAGACCTCTGGGCGTATCCTGTAGTGTGGCTGTGAAGTGGGGCCTCTGTGAACCTGTCATCATCATCATCATCATTACAGCATCGTATGGAACCTCAATCAAATTGGATCTTGGGGAGCTGGATGTTTTGCAGTTTTTGCTGTGAGGTGCAGCCCGAGATCCTGCAAGGAGAGGCTGCTGCTACTGGGAGTGCTTTTGCCATAGAGGCATGCTTGGTCTGCAGCAATGTTTAGGTGGGTAGTCAGTCGCATCCACACAAATGCTCATTGTTTTCTAGCAGACAATGCAATGCAATGTTACATCATCTATCGGTGACTTTAATGTTTTAGCTGAACGCTATATATAAATTATGTATGCTTTTTGATGAGCAGATACCACTTGACAGAACTGCAGATTCAAGTTTTTTAAAAAGTAGTCCAGAGGTTTCAAGCATACAGCATTAAAGAATTCAGATGCCTTAAGCAACCTAAAGTGCCTATTTCAGAAAAAGCAAATTTACCTACATTTTGTAGACACCTATAAGGAAATAAATTGTGCGTATTTAAAACGTCACCTCAAATATGTTTGTGCTGTGGAAAGCTTTGTTAAGACTGAAGTGAATGTGCATGACATGGTGGTACGCCGTTTAGAGAGATTTGTATGTGAATCATTTGTATTCAGTTTACTTCGTGTACCTTGGAGCTCATCGATCAAACAGATAAACTGCTGGTGATACAGAAGCTAAGACCTCCAGTATGCACAAACAGATCAGACAAGATTGATAAAGCTTTCGACTGCAATTTTGTCTAACACGTTCACTAGCGTGCCAGTGCTAGGAAATATGTTATTGCTACATGGAGAAAACATTTTCCAACTAAAATCATAAAAATGCAACAACGCTGAGAATTTCAAAGAATAAAAAAGTAACCGCACTGCTTTAAAGATAAAGTCATATGCTGATATGTTTTTATAATCACGGTGGCTTCAAACTCGTCCTTGAATATCCTATTTAATGAATAGATCACATGCTGAAGGCCAATTTAGATGGTAAACTTTTCATTCTAGATAAAACAACAACAATACCTAGAATAAATACAGGCCTGGAGCATAAACATTTAATCTTAATCATCAGCATGAAAAGCTTACATGTATCGGGGATGGAAAGAGCCCAGGATCAAACACAAGCTTAGAGATGTAAACACGGCACTACTAAGCAAACAGCCACAATCACACATTTACACCAGCACAGACTGAAATATATTCAGTATTCAACATCATAAGAGAAGAGTGAAAAACATACTATGGGCTCACTTCTATTACCTGCTACCATTAATTTGTCCTTACTTCTGGTAGTACTAGTCGTATAGCTCCTCAACTGAAAAGTTTTCAATTTCAAGTTTTTCAAAATAAATTTCAACAGTTAATTAGAATATATTCCTGTTGTACAGCAGTCCATATTTAAACACATGATTTCTGTTCGCTAATGATAGCATTATTCATGAAAATCATCATAAATAATGTAAGTGTTGCATTTGTAAAAGTTCAATTGAAGCATAAAGTGTAACATCTGATTCTGTCATGTGAAAGGGGACGTGTTGGGTGAAGTCGAAAGGATGGATGTGTGGATGAATGGATGTGTCAGGAAACAGTTATTAGCATCACACTGAAATAGTTGTTTTTTCAATCTATCCATTCACTCTGCTCCTATTATCTTTAAAGCACTGGTGGAGTACAGCCACACAGGCAATTAAGAGTCACCAGTGAACCTAACTTGCATATTTTGGACTGTGGGAGGAGAGTGGAGCGCTTAGGGGAAACCTACACAGGTACAAGGAGATGGCAAAAAGACTGCCAGCTGGCCACCTGGGGGTACCCAGCCTTCTTTCAGCAGTCCTATCCTCTGCACCACTGTGCCCCATTAAGAGTGCAGAATTAATTTTGTCACACTAAAAAAATACTACTGTGAACAAAATGAACCCTGGGCTTTTGGGGCTGGGGTTAAAGCTTTAATTCAACCTTGCTCATAATTGCATGCATTTTTAATAAACACAGCCTCAGTGCGCATTGATCTATCTGAAAACTGTGTAACCTTACAGGTGTGGCTGATTGTCACCTAAACACTGGATATGACTGCAAATGGAGCTCAAAGGTGTTGTTGATAAATGTTATGATGCTTAATGGCATCCACATGTTTGGTACATTTAATGACCCACTAGGCAGAAGGAAGATTAAAGTGGATTGCAATTAAATCAAAAGCAAGTATTGAAATCCGCTTTCAAGCTCATGTCGAGTCCTTAAAACTAATGCAAGTCCGCCACCCAGTGGACACCATTGTTACGTGCAACATCCTAAATATAGAAATCTACTTCCACTTGCAATAAAATAAATAAATAAATAAATAAATAAAGCCACTAAAACACAGAATAAGAAGGAAAAAATAAGAATAACACTATTGTGATAAATAGCAGTTTTCATAGTCAGTATTTGGCTATATTTTGATGTCTCTCAGTCTAGCCTACAGAAGCAAACCAGGTGAAGTAAATTAATCACTAATTAAGGCACGCTACATAAGCAGCTGCCCGTCCGCCAAGATTGGGATAACCGCTCCTGAATAAGTAGATATAGCAGTTTTGACTGGTTAACATGACTAACGACGTATCCAAAAAGAAGGGGAAGAGTTCAACTGAGAAAAAAGCTAAAAGAAAAGCCAAAAGAAGAGAGACTTACGCGATGTACATCTATAAAGTTTTGAAACAGGTGGGTGAAGAAGAAGAAAGGCGCAACGAACCTTACGGCTGCCTCGGTTTTCTTTGTCCTCTAATTAAATGGCATGGCAACCCTTCTTCCTGCCCTCAGGTTCATCCGGACACGGGGATTTCGAGCAGAGCCATGAGCATCATGAACTCCTTCGTCAATGACCTGTTCGAGAGGATTGCCACAGAAGCGTCCCGCCTGGCTCAGTACAACAAGCGCTCCACCATCACCAGCAGGGAGGTGCAAACTGCGGTGAGGCTGCTGCTGCCCGGGGAGCTGGCTAAACACGCAGTGTCTGAGGGAACCAAGGCCGTCACCAAGTACACCAGCTCCAAGTGAAAACTTCCACTGCGTTATGATGAGGAATTTAAACTTGACAGTTGGCAGTTTTGTAAGCTGGTCATTAAAATAATTCACACAGCGATAATTTTCTTTTTTTTTTTCCTCTCCCAATAAAGTAAAACCATCAAGGTTGGTGTCGCCACTAGATGGGGTAATTGCATCTGTCTCGTTCAGATGCACCTTCAAAAGGGACTTTTGTGCATTTCAGCCTTGCATAACTTGTATACCGCAGTCTGACGGCAAACTAGAAACTACAGGAATTACTCATTTGGAAGCCAGTAGCACTCCGCATTTAAACATTAACACCTGCCTTTCACCTACTTGATAACTTTTAGTCAAATCCAATAAAGTCAATACAGTAGCAATAACCCTTTAGAAGTTATACTGTAGCAAACCATTAGAGCTTGAACATTTCTTTATGTGTGTGTGTGCGTGCATATATGTCAAGTATGTCCAAATTAAGACGCTCGCAGTCAAGCTCCATCAGCAAACTTTCTCTTACGACAATGCTTTATTAATTCACCATAAGCAAACACGGTGTGGTAGAGGTCTGCCATATTTCACTAGTATAGTCACCATATGTCTGCTGGATGCTGTCCATAACAAGTCTATTGAAAATATAGTTCTGATTAAAACATGACATCACACTTTCTTTCTGATTACAGGCAGATTACAGATGCAGATTACAGCAGCAGCACGCACAGGTGGGCACTTAAACAGGTGTCTCCAGCGTTACCACGTAAACTTGAACCTGATCACTGCCAGGTAATATCGCCTCGATTTGTTTTTAACGTATACTTTCTTTAATGATTCAAGACCTCATCATGCTCTGTACGACCACAAATAATAGTCTCTTTTTCACTTCAGACATCGTCATAACAGTTTTAATATTATCAGAAGCACCTGAGCGGTTGTTACTCTGAAAAGTCACGTTAGAAAATTAGCTAAACTTTAGCTTAGCTAGCTAGCAAGTCATCCTGTTAACCCTGACGATGATGAAAGAATGAAGAAAGGCGATATTAACGTTTATTTAACATGTGTGAGTGTGTGTGCTAACTTTGCCAGGTAATGAAACAAAAAAAGTGTCTTTGGTTTTGGTCACTAATCATTTGAACTCATTTCCGGATTGCATTGTGTCTGTCCAGCTACGAGAAAACAAAACAAAACAAAAAGTCAAAGTCAAAGAAATAATTTTTAAAAATTATTTCTGAAGTTTTGACCATCATGATAATGGGAAAAATGAGATGATAAATTTATAAAATATATATATATATATACAGAGAGAGAGCAATTACTTAATTGAATGAAAACTAAACAAAGAAAAAAATAATGTCCAAAGTTATAATTTTTTTGTTTTGTTTTGTTTTTATTCACCTGGTACA
Source organism: Etia nguti (assembly GCA_015106755.1). Lineage (NCBI taxonomy): Eukaryota > Metazoa > Chordata > Actinopteri > Cichliformes > Cichlidae > Etia > Etia nguti. The sequence goes on along the minus strand of VUQG01044965.1, from coordinate 61,761 downwards.
AATCCTTTTGGAATATAGAAATATCTTCAAAACAAAGATCAGTGGGGGGATTTACTTAAAAGTTTTGAAGTTTGGTATGTATATAGGAGAAAAATAAGGTGTGTTGTCCTGGCTCTGTTGTCAACATTTGCTTTTTGCTGTTTTTGGCTAAATACACACTACTCCGTTTACTTGTATTTAAAAATACAGCAATCTTTTCACTTGGATGAAGTTCATGCAAAACCCTGCAAGATCCTTTATCCGGCTAGGTCATCTTTAAAATTGAAATATTTATAAACTAACAGAGGAGATAAAGCAACACCGTGTCCTTGTTATGCATTATAATCAGGTTTTTAAGAGACGGCACCATCAGCTGAATGCTACTTGATTACAGGATAATGACACTAGCGTTTGCACCAGTTCAATCTGCATAAAGCGGAGGAACTGATAAAGGTCTCTCTAATTAGGATGGTGTTTACATCGGGCTTTACATACACCTATTAGACTGCACTTATCAACATCCTACAAAGCCAGACTTACTGTGATAATGCGGGTTGCGTGCGACTCCCGCCACTGACTGTTATTGTTGAGATACTATCTCAGATGTTTCCTAGTATTCTTGGTAATGATATGAAATCTACAGATGTTATTATGAGGGTGATACGGCCTTTAATGGCAGTGACTTTGTTCATAATAATCGTGGCCATTTAGGTTTTGTGTCTTGCACTCTTCCCCATATCCCCTCTCATGCCCATGCCTAGTAGTAGTCATCGCTGTCTCCTTTAGGCAGACTGCTATGAACACATTATGGATGGGTGCATTAGTGAGTGATGCAGAGCCTGGGATGACTTGCCTTGTTTTCATGTGAGAGTGCATCATTAGAAAATGTTCCACTTGGCAGGGAAGCGCGTATTAACTGCAACCGCAATGAAATGAGGTTGTGATAGATGGTTAAAGTTATACAGGACTATTAGGTTGAAATATGAACCTCTCAATTGTCATGATGAAACAGAGGGCTATTTGCGTGGTGATCAGTGCATTGAGAGACAATTGGAATCTGCAAAGACCCATACAATACATTATAGGTAGTGGGCTAAGGGCTGAAAGAATACAGAAAAAGTAATCATGCTTCCACTGAATGGTCTGGGGCTACTGTTCAATTCAAGGCTCTATAAATTCATTTAGGTTCTTCACCAACATCTCAAGCATTGTGATGAGATTTGAGGAAAATTTGCAAACAGGAAACCTCGCCTAAGCCCAGTTGTAGACTTTTATGTGTCACATGTATAGAAGCAAAGCATTGCTGATTAGTTAGCGAAGATGTTTAATGGCATGAAATATGCAAAGCAGATTGTGTTCCTAGCTTAATACGACTGAATGGACTACAGTATGATACAAGGAAAATTAGAACAAGTGAGCCCGAATTAAAATCGGAACCCGCAGAAAATACATACAGTAAATGCAGCAGCTAGCTTGTCTTTAGATAATGTCAGTAGCCAATTAAACCTGCCTGTCGTCTCTTATCAGTTGTTCCACGACCTGAATGCAAACTTCATGGCAGAGACGTGTGCTGAAATGTGTATATAGCAACCAGCACAGAGTTGCTCAAGCACTGATCTCGCTTTTCCTGATAGGAGTAACATGAAATAACACATAAAACACTAAGATAAGAAACACCTGATGGATAATTGAGCCACGTCTAAACTTAGACTGTCTTTTTGACTCTCTTAAACTAACAGCAGAGCCAATTGCAAACCCATTAGCATTTAATATTACTGTAATTACTGTGTACATTTCATTATGTTCCCAGTATATTAAATGACTGCTCAGTGTGGAGGGAGGGCTATAGTTTAATTTCTTTCTGTAGTACTGTGGCACACAGTACTCAAAATAGCATTAAGAGCCTCATAATCAGAGGGAACTAATTGCCTATGATTGCATAAATGAAGTGCCTCGCTCTCATCAGGGCCGTTGCTGATGTCCAGCCTCTTACTGACTGCCTTGGGATAGGAAGGTGGTTGACCACAATGCAGAAAGCCTTGGAGAGGCAGCTACTGGTGGGTAATGTGAGGAAACCATAGATTTAATATGTCCACAGGGGGCTGTGAGGGCAGGGGGTGTTACTGCTGCTGATGTTTTTTTTGTTATCATCAGAGTTGCCTCCGCTTCACAGAGAGGGAAAAAGGGAAAAGGAAAAAAAAGGAAACACGAATGCCCACCATTTGAGAAATGAATTTATCGAAGTGGCTGTCTTTTTCCCCATTAGTAAGTGTTTAGTTCAGCGTTTTAAATAATTGCGTTACCAGGAATGATATTTAAAATACATTTGGGAGTCAATGAGGCGGGAAAGTGCCTACATGTTTTGCTGATGACACCCGGGCCATTTGGAAGACATCAAAGTAGAGAGGAGGTAGCCCAGATGCATATTATAAACTCATTATGTATATCATTTAAAAGGATGTACTCCAGCCGCAAAAACAATATTCCTAGTCTCTCTCTGGTAATGTGTGTTTTCAAAGTTGAAACTCTTACTCGCCTTCAGTTTAATGTGGCATCTATTACCAACTGTAACATAAAATAAATGACCTTGATTTCCATACCAGAACAGTCGTTAAGGTATAGATGAGATGCGGCTCTGCCTCTGTGTTTTCGAGTAGAAAAGAAGGTAAAACCTCTTCACCAATATCATGTATTCCTCCACCTGTGGCGCAAACTTTGTTTTCCGCAGAGCTTGCAGGCATCTTAATAGACTCCACCACGAAGGCGGATAAGTACACCTTAAAAAGTGTGTTTTTGATACACAATGTATCAAATACTGCTAAAATTAGATGGTGATGGTGTCAATCTGAAGGTCACCCTTTGAAGACATGGAATCCCGTCCTTGGTGTCTACAGAGCTGTGAGATCTGTTTTGTTTTGGGGTTTTTTGTTTTGTTTTGTTTTGTTTTTTTCTGCTGGGTAGAATTTCTACCACTGGAAAATGGTTGTTCATCAGTCAAAAGAGATGTTTGTCAGATGCCTAGTGAGTAGGCTTAAGAGGCTTAATTATGTGCCGTCCCTCCGCCATCAGAACACTACACGTGGGGCAGAGTGACACAGCGGTTGCCAGTCATTCAGCCTAATGTTCTAATGCAGGGAGCCATGTGGATACATAAAATCCATTAAAGCTCTTTGAAAAAAAATACTGAGCTGAAAAAAGCATTCTGCTAGCTACTCAGGGGCTTACAAATAGGGCATTCTTATTTGCTCTTCCTCTAAGAAAAATGTCATGGCATAATTTGACCTTATAGGTCCGCAGATGTTTTATTTTTTAACATGTTTTTTTTTTGTTAAAACAGTGAAGGTGAACAGTGCACAAAAAGGTTCACATTCCACTGACTTTTCAGACTTATTATGCTCAATACATTTAAAGTAGGGAAAGTGGAAAGAACCACACTGAAAATCAGTAGTTTTTAAGCCTCCTTTCAGTAAAGTTTTGCTAAATTACATGTAATTTTAGTAAACATTGTATTACTTTTAAAACAGCATGCACTGGGTTTTGATACTAGCAGCCTAACAGAGAGACTTTATAACTTTGCTGGAGGCAAACAGGAGAGGTTTGAGTGGCTGCGTGTGAGACATAAAAATAGCATTTACTTGTCACGCTGCAGGGAGGGTCTCATGCCGAATATCAAAACAACTCGGTGAATCAACCCTGTGAACAGCCGGCGGGTACAAAGTGGACATCAGCCAGAGAGAGTGAAATAACAACAGAAACAGAGAGAGAGGACTTGTTAGACATAATCATACACATATCGCACAACAAGCATGTCGAGAGGCAGCTTTGTCTTCACGTCCATGGCCTTGCGTTCTCTTGAACTTGACAAGGACACGCTAGAGAGATACAAGTACAGCAGGCAACTTGCCTCTCATAATCTGAGTAGCTACATGCTGAAGAAGGAGGCCAACAACAGAGCACTGCTGAAGTCCCTGCCACCAGCTGTCTGCCACGATGTGGTCATCCACAATGCTTTGTATACAGGAGACCTGGAGGCTATGCAGCACTTTTTTCCTAGAGGATCCACAGCAAACCTCATCATTGAGCCACAGGGAGGGGAAATGCGCTGGGCTGCCAGAGGGGAAGGTAAGAGACAACATCTGTCTTCATCAGTGATCTAAGAAGTCACATGAATCGGATTGTATTTTCTCGAGATTGGCATCCAAAATCAGAAGTATGGTTTGAACACAACAGATATTTCCTGTGATTTCACGAAAAAAAATAAAGGCAAAAACATTTAAAGAAATCACTGCTGTGCATTGCTGAGCAATGTGCATCCGGCGCCTCTCCCTCGATAAATCAATGCAATATTTATAGACACAGAACCCGAGGAGGTATTTATAGAAACCATCATATGCCCACCACATAATCAGACCCGAGAGTCATCTGTTTGTTCTGTGCAACAGGACAATCCATTAGATTCAGTTGTGACCCTTCCATTAAAGACTGAGTCAGTGTCCACTTTCAATAACTTGTTTCGTCACTGGAAAAACATCATGGACTGTTTTTTGTTGTAGCTAAAATAATGTGTCACTTCTAATTTCTTAGACTGCAAAACTGTATTAGCTGGATAATTAGGCAGGTTACATGCAATGCACAGTCATTGGCTCCCATGCCACTGGTTCAAAGGGTCAAGCACAATATCACATAACACCTCCCTGAAATAGCCCTGTCTGCACAAACAACCTGCATAAGTGGTCCTTCAGGAGAAACCTCACAACTAATACATTTTAAAAGCAAACTAGTTCGCTGTAATATGGCTTACGTAGCACCTAGAGTGAAGTGGCGCAAACAAAAGAAATACAGAGAAGATGTGATCGCCACAGCCAAGGCCACAGGTTGTATCCTGCAATTCTGGAACTCTTTGCTCGTGGGCGATGAGCTGACTATCCTCGGTATCGTGGATGATGATGAGTATGGCTACCTTGTTGATGCAATTTATGACACCAGCAACTTGGAGGAGTGGAAGAACTTTAGATTTAACTACAGAGGCCTGAGTAGGTCCTTGATTTTTAAGTTTAATCTTATATCAGCAAGATTAAACTAGATTTTGATGAGACATGTTATCATGAGTACATTAAGATGTTACATTGTATACCAGGGATGTTAAATTACATTGAGGGTTACATACAGTCCACTTTGATTTTAAGTGGGCGAGATGGGCGAAACTCGACTTTGTCAGTGTTTAACTAAACATCTGATCCCAGAGGTATCTTAATATAAGATAAAGAAGTGTAATTTCAAATGCACATCTCAGTTTTTCTGCATGATAAATGTTTAAAAGTACAGAAAAATGTCTGGTAGCTCAGACTATCATGTATCTAAAAACCTATAGTTTTTGTTCCACTGAAAGTTTTCTTTTTTTAACCTAGATTTCTATAGTAGATAAATAAAAAAAACAAATATCATTTCATTCTTTATCTATTACTTAACTATGTCTATTAGTTTATAGCAGGAAAAGCTGTAAAACATAGAAAAATACAGTTAAAAATCCCAAAGTTTATTCCCTTTCTAATATTTTCCAAAAGCCATCCACCGGGCTGGATTGAAGTCTTTGCCATACCTATTCTGGCCCCTGGGCCTTATTTTTGACACCCCTGCTGTATACTATATCTGCCGAAGCATATATGTGACATGTATACTTTGACAGTGGTCCTATGGCTTGGGTTCAATGTTGTCTTCATGACACTGTTGCTCCCTGTTGGCAGGACTGTGGTCGCTGACTTATGAGCAGGAGCTGACGACACCGCTTCACATCACAGCTGGTCGAGGCTTCACGGACTGCCTGAAGCTCCTGCTGCAGCGCGGAGCAGATGTTGACCTAGCACCTGGTGGCACCACTGCGCTGCATGACGCTTGTGAAAACTGCCAACCAGAGTGTGCCAAACTCCTGCTGATGCACGGTGCCAATGCCAATGCTGTCTCAGAGGACGGCCTTATGCCTTTGCATGTTTGTACAAGCCCTGAATCCCTTGAGTAAGTGAAATACAGTAAAACTATGTAAGGGTATTTCCATTCCTCATCTAATGCAGTCAGTCTTAACCACCAGTACTTGAACTTGTATCCTTGTAGCTGCAAGGTTATATAAGAGCAAACAAAACCCCTGAGTATATTTACCTGAGCAGAAGTGTATTTATTGCAGATTAAACATTCTGTTGTTTCTGTCATTTCCTCCTTCAGGAGTTACATATTCCAGGAGCAGGAGGTGAAGCTACAAGTGACAGTAAAATATATTAAATTTGGGACTGCTGCTGCCCCTAGTTGTAAATTTTGCTGCAATATAACCAGCTGACAAAAAAAGATACCAAGCATAATGCATTAAAATGGCCTTGAATCTCAAAGGAAAAAAATCTAAAGTGTAGCAACAACTGATCTACCTGATGGTATTAATTCTGTCTGCAGATGTGCCAAGTATCTCCTTCAGTATGGAGCTGCAATCAACGGCTGCACTGTAGATGAATATGACACTCCTCTCCATGTGGCTGCCAGGAATGGCCTCCCAGACCATACTGAGCTGTACCTGCGTCATGGAGCTGCTGTGGACAAACAGAACTATGAGGGTCTCACATCCCTCAATTCTGCTTGCTCCCAGCCACAGGAAGCACAGGACCTCCAAAATTATTTCAAGGTGTGTCAGATACTGATAAATGCAGGGGCCAACATCCACACTGAGGAACAGGACAAACGCACTCCTTTGCACATGGCCTGTAGGAATGCGAACCCAGACGTAGTGGATCTGCTGCTGGATAATGGGGCCTGTGTTAACAACATGGACTATGGAGGTGAAGCTCCGATGCACAACATCCTGAAGGTCGTGGCCTACAAGATTTCCCATAGTCCTGAGAGGATTGTCCGTGCTCTGCTCAACCACGGCTCCATTCGGGTGTGGCCCGGTTCTCTTCCGAAGGTAGGGACCCGAATGATGGAATATTACATGGAATCGGAATAAAACGTCTGCAGAAGCACGCTATCACGGCTACAGCATATACCAATTATTCATCAAGGTGCCTCATTTTGCATAATTAGCAAGTACTGCACATGTAACACCTTGACTAAGATTTCTTTGAAACACTACACTGTTCCTTGCGATATTCCAGACTTCACAACTTCACATTCAAATCATTACCATCTCATGGCACAACATGAAGTGTTGCACTCTCAGCGGGAAACAGACTACAACTATCAGTGAACCCACGTGCACTACACAAAATGCCTGGTTCCTAATTAGGCAAGTGTTAATAGGAGATTAATTAGCACTAATTGCATAATTTCCAGTTAAACCCCTGGAGGGAAGACCAATCTGTTCATTTCACAAGTGTTTAATTACTTTATTTCTTCAGTTCTATGGAGTCACATGCTTGCTCATGAACTTAAATGTTGATTGTATAAATCGTACTGCTTTGCTCTGAGTTGTGTGCACCTTGCAGGTTTTGATGCACTGCTCCAAATCGCCACGCACCATTGAGGTTCTCTTGAATGCCTACACTCACCTCAAAGTCACGGACACCTGGGTTGAGTCTGTTTCAGAAGAGGTGTTTAAGGCAAGCTTTTTAAATATGAAATTATGAATTGGGTTTTACCATTTTTTAAATTATTATTATTATTATGTTTAGTTAAATGTTTTATTCTTCATTGTCTTTAAATTAATGCTTTTAAAGTGACCCATCTCAGCCGTTTAGGTAGAGAAAAATATTGTAGTTTCTTATAAATATGAGGGCTTGTAAAAATGCAAAGAGCATTAAATAATTTATTATTATTTTATATTCAGAAAGCGATTTTTTTTTTTTTTTTACTCATTCATTTTTAAATATAAGCTGATTGCAAAACTAAACTCAGAATATCATAGTATCAATATAGAGCCATCAATCTAGTATCAGTTAATCAGTTAAATCTATTTTTTGTATGTTTCTGTCCAAAAAAGGAACACAAAGAATTTTATGAGTCAGTCTTCTCCCTGGAAATGACTCCACGCTCCCTGCAACACTTGGCTCGCTGCAGTCTCAGGAAACTCCTGGAAGGCCGGGTAGACAAAGTGGTCCCAAAGCTCGATCTGCCCAAGTTCATCAAGAACTACCTTCTCCTGGATTTCAGAGGATACATTCACTAAAAGTGTAATCTGAGTGTGAATATTTGTACCAAATATCGATGGTGATTCAAAATCCAACAATGTGAGTCAATACACAGATTTTTTTAGGGTGCGTGCTGCCACACAAGATTTTCAGGAGGCAGACGCAGAATCGTTTCCTGTCATGTTTTGATCCATGTCTCAGTGCAGAAACACGTTTGATGTTGCACCACAAGAGGGCGCTACAGACTAGAATTAATAAATTATGCAGTGGGGCTGCAGCTGTATTGTTTTATATTTTCTTTACTTTTTTTGATCACTTTTTCGTTTTCTTTTTTTTTTACTTTTACACTTTAATTTAAAAAGAGCGACTTGCTTTAAATTGTATACATAATTATTATAATAGGTCAGCGCTAGGGAGCGTAGTATTTATGTTTTGCACATCGAGGATTGCCATCAAAATATTTGCATTAATCGTTTGATCCTCCGAGATGCCTGTAATTATATATATGAATAAAACAGGCTTGAAATGAAAATAAAGTTTTCCACCACTGATGTATGATCTGTTATTGTTGTTTTCATGTTCATGTTTTTATATTTTTCTGTCATGTTTTTGCTTGTAGTCATTTTTCTCTCTCTCTCAGTGTTTACTGGCTGTTTTGTCATTGCCGCGTTTTTCTGGAAATTAATAATTTATAACACTATGTTTTAAGAAGCACTGGTATCCAATCCAATATGCCCTCAAAAATTAAAAATTGAAATCAAATTAAACAGAAATATGTTGAATAACTTTCAGAGATATTTGAATGTGTGTTGTGAAATTATTTTTAGATTTGGTTTTTGAGGTTAGAACGGCACAGGCGGAAAAAAAGAAGAGAGCTTCTTCTATTCCATTACTTACTGGGTTAAAAAAAGTTTAGATGGAGACGATCTGGACCTTTTTTAAATTATTACACGGGAAAAACAGCTATAATGTGAATTTACAGACAGCAGATAGAAGTTCGGTATCATTTTTATATCCCTGCAGTATAAAACTTTTTTTAGTCATAAAGAGGTTGAGAACACAGGCCCAATCTTAACACAGTTTTGATTGATCTTTAAGAAATGAAACAGGTGATTACAGAATTTCGTCCACAAAGCGCGCGAAGAGCAGCAATGCAAACTCAGAATAACCCGAAAAAGAAAGGAAGAGGAGCTCGGCAAATGGTTTCAGTAGATCAAAGCGAGGTGCTGCTGAAGTCACTTGCAATTATAAGAATTAGCCTGCCCTGGCCCTCCACTGCTAATCAGAGTCGGTGGTGATATGTTTATGTCCTCATGCAATCAGACGACCAGTTGGAGAGCCCGGGCACCCAGGACTCAATAGGGCTAATCATCATCAGTTCCCATTGCCATTTAAAAGGTGAGATGATCTGCGATTAAACCAGTGCTTAAGAAAAGAGATTTTTTTGTATTACCACCCCATGCGACTTTGATCAGGGACAAATTACTTTTCCAAAAGCGCACAGTAAAATTAGTGTTTCATTTAGTTTCTAAAAAAGAAAAAAAAAAAAAGCACACGTTGTTTTAATTGGCATATGGCCGGCAAAGGAGATTGAAGTTGATAGATTTATAGATTTAGATTTGGGGATTAGTGACTTTGGCCACTGTGAGTCGGTGTCCACACTGAAGTTGACCTCGTACAAACGGCTTTTGTCTGAATCTAATTTCGCACGCAGCATCTCTCTCTCTCTCTCGCTCTCTCTCTCTCTCTCTTGCTCTCTCTCTCTCTCCGGGGAGCGATTGTCGTGGCACTTCTTCTTTCTGAAGCCAAACGCATTGTTTTTAGCCGCGGAGAATGGGAGAAACATCTGCCACTCCTCCCTCCTGACTCTGATGCCCATCGGTCCCAATATTTCAACAAAAGCCACCGTTGTTTTATGCTGTCCCTTGAATCCAGAGTAATTACTTATCATCAATCAAAATTAATAATAGCTGATTGGGTTGGTGTGGTCAACGATTATAGAAGGGGAAGGGCTGGAACAGTCTCTCACACCGTTTTGCAGTCAATGGTGAACCTGGCAAAAGGGGAGGAGGGCTTGGGGGGGTGGATGAGGGGGGGTGACTCGTCTATTTGGTCTCCACTGGGAAACTACCGCCTCTCAAGACGGCCAAAAAGTCAGAGGCTGAATAAGGAAATGAAGCGTAATTTGAGGAAGATGGATGAGCCCCCAGGGAAACACCCCCTTTTCATTCTTCTTGTATTGCAGATGATAACCAATGCGCTCTCGCCCTCTCTTTCCTCGCACACACACACACTGTGCATCAGAGAGGGGTAAAGGGAGGAGTTGGAAAGAGGGGACAGATAGAAAGAGGGAGCGTGTGTTTATGTCTCAGTGTGTGACAAATAAGAGGGAAAAGGTAGCGCTGGTGCACACAACAAAGCGTCCGACTGACTGAAGCATTTAGAGCGCAGATATCCGAAGAAGAGGTCTACTTCCAGGGATGACAACACAGCAGAGGATCTACTTTCAATTCACGCTCTCTTTAAACTGAAAGTTTTGCGCGTCGTTGACGGAAGGACATTTGCTTTCAAGTTTTCACCGAACAAAATTGTTTGCCTGCAAAATGCAGCGACCAGGCGGGCAAGGGACGGCGTTTTCAATCGATTCCCTGATAGGGACCCCTCAGCCCAGACCGGGACACCTGCTCTACACGGGCTATCCTATGTTCATGCCGTACAGACCTTTGGTTATCCCACAAGCTTTATCCCATTCCCCTTTATCGTCTGGTATACCTCCACTCGCGCCATTGGCTTCTTTTGCGGGACGACTCACCAACACGTTCTGTGCGAGTTTGGGACAGGGGGTGCCGTCCATGGTTGCGCTCACAACAACGATGCCAAGTTTCTCGGATCCCCCGGACAGTTTCTATCCACCACAAGAGCTGCCTGGTCCACGTTTAAGCGCTGCCGACCCGGGAGCGAGAAGGCAAGAAAGCCCACACTCCGAGGAGCTTCACAGCCGGGACAAGAGCTCTGAGATGCTCAACTTCTCGGAAACTTTTCAGACAATATCAGGTAGGCTCGACCACTTCTACAAGGCATTCTCTTTCATTATAGTTAAGCCTCGGGGCTGTCGCGTAAAAGTGATCACTGTGCGTAAAATGCGATAAAAGCGGAGATTAATGGCCTCTTGGGTGAAGACGAATTAGTAGGTATAGTGTATAGTTCTAGTTAATCTCATCCTTTCATATTTAGAGCTGCTGATGAAAAATGTATTTTACTAAATCCCGAGTATGCAGCTTGATGACGCGAGGCTTTATGAGGCAACTGCTGTTTCAGGCACATTTGCTATTTTAAAAGGCCGTATTTGAAATGATTTCTAAACCAGTCTTTATTATAGCATAAAACAGAGCTAAATGCTCTGTTCTCAGTTGCAGTGGAAACTTGTGGAACAACTGGCTGATTTTGACTGATTTTTTATTTAGTTTTCCAGAAATTTCTTT